>VWYH01001022.1:0-17547 GCA_013399365.1 Pampusana beccarii
AGAAGCTGCACAATCTCTATCCCCAGAGGTTTCCAAGATCCAGCTGGCTGAAGCCCTGAGCCCTGGTGTGAAGTCAGCACTGACACTGCTCTCAGCGGGAGGTTGGACTAGAGACCTCTCTCAAGGTTTGTTCCAACCTGAATGATTCTACAATTTTATTCAAGCAGCCAAATTCAAACAAATCAATGAACACTTCCCTTCTTCCCCTCTCCCAACAAAATCTTACCGGAAAATGCAACACACATAATCATCTTTACCAGAGTCTGGCATGACTCAAAATCAAAGAAACAACCAGCAAAGTGTACACAAGAGTACCAACTCCACATTAAATGGCAAACTAAGAGCCTTTGCATGATTTAAAATTCTCTTTGTAACAGCAAATACACATTTTTAATGCCCAGTCTGTAAAGAACAATAAACGACTGCATGACAATACCAAAGACCTTCCTAGTCATTTTTAAATGGGAGAAATCCTGTTCACACTGAGAAAGGGCACCACAGGAACATAAAGCAAGATAACACCAACATTTTAGTTTCCAAGTGCCTACTCGCCCTCGGTGCACTGGCAGTGCTGGGCCCGCAGCAAGTGCCCCAGGGAAGCCAGAGAATGGAGAGCTAGGAGGTGGAGAGGAAGCAGGGAACCCCAAAACATCTTTATCTTTATCTTGGGGACCATTTCTGTCTAGTTTGAGATCTTTTTCTATTGCTAGGATTTAAATGTAAAGCAAGCCCAACTATCAGGAAGGACTCAATGCACCTAATTTCTTAATTTATTTTCATTTCCATATGGACAGAAGATTTCAATTAGACAAAAGGCATAGGACCTCCACCCATCATTAAGGCAGTTGTAGAACAAATTAACTAATGATATGATGTGATACAAACTGGCAACAAAGAATAAAAATAAAACCTGAAAAATACTGAAAAAGTCTTTGTTTTGTGCCAACAAGCAACTGATCCTCTAAAAGAAAAGAATTCTCCTGGTGCAAATAAACAGTAACTAGATATGCGTATACCCACACACATCAAACTGAATCTGACATTCAGCTCTACATCCTGCAGTCCTAAAACCCCAAACTTCTTAGTTTTATTGAGAATTTTGCTTCTCAAACTCATTGATCAACAGTGAATCTCTGCAAACATACAGTCTTGCAAACCTGAAAGCCTGCTAAAACTGGGAAGTCAGATAGTGCACCTAACACAGGAAAACATTCCATTCACTGTGCAGGCAGATCTGATTTGGCTTTAACTCAGGGTAGTGTGGATAAAGTAGTAGGACAGCACAGAGCTCAGTTCTAGACCTACAGAACAAATAAACATTCGGCTGTTGATAAGAACTCACAGTATTGCTGCAAGTACACAGATACCTTGTTTGCAGGTGGCTCAGCTGTATCTGCCCTGCAGTGCAACACTGTGCATCTTCAGCTGGGCAAGAGCCCAGGGACAGCATGTATGGGAAGCCAGGTAAGGGTGGGACAGTAACAGAAAGGAGCGTTGTGCCCAACCCTCTGAGATCCAGTCAGTGAAGCTCTTTAATCACATTTTTATTTCAAGCAATGGTAAAAGCACTGAAATCAAGTTGCTATAAAAGGAAAGAAATTATAGTTTTATGTGCAGAAACAAGACAAGGTAAAGTTCCATACAGTAAATACAAAGAAAGGACAGGCAAAAACTCTGTATTTGAAGTGGTAGAAAACTAAATCAAGGCCTTAATTTGAGGACTTTTGAAGTACTTGGGGGAACAGAATCTACTCCAGTTCTACAATCCTGGAATAAGATCAAATTTGTGGGACTCAAGTCTCTTAAAAACAGAAAACAAGTAGTAATTTGGTGGAGTTCCTTCTTCAGCACATGAAACAGCTAAAGCTCAGCAACAGGAGTTTAGTCCTGTCAATTTTGATACCTTGAAGGTAGAAAAGAAGTCAAAATGACATAGAGGTTAAAACAGTAAACAAGAGATAAGAAAGAACACAGATAGTGAAGAGGGCTAGAATCTGATACTACTAACTTTGAGACATTCGATATGCAGGCATGGGAGAAGTGTCAGGGATAGAAAGGTTGTGGCTCTGGAAAATAGGCAAGTAAAATTGTCAGGGATGTTAGAAAACAGTCTAGAGGGACTTAAACATAAAAACTAGATCTTTGAATCCGAACAAGTCTGAGGCTCTGCCTGGGCACAGAACAATGGGAGAACCAAACTGGGGAAGGAAGCACTGGATTTGGGGGGCATTCAAATTAAGGCATAAAGCCAAAACTTCAAAACAAAATGGAGGGAGGATGTTAAGGTACGTGAAATTAGGGGATGACAAATGGGGAATAAAGGGCAAAGTATTAAAAAGGAGAACCAGTTAGGATGATGGGTGCCATCCCCTACAAGACAGAGAAAAGAGAACCTTGGTTGCTAGTGAAGGAAATGAGAGGAGGATTCAAAGTGCAAGAAGTCACTCGATAAAAGAAGTGAGAGACATAAAAGATACAGAAATAAAAGGGGCAAACTCATACAGTTAAGAAGCAGATAAGCCCTGTTCAGAAACAGATTCTCAGAACAATTTTGAAAAATATCTCATCATGCAAAAATCATGATTGGTTTTGAAGACATATTTTTAATCAAGAATGAATGGAAAAATAAAATGAACAGCAAATCTGCAAGCAATTTCAACAACAACAAAAGAAGGTGGTAGAAAAGTGGTTAAAAAGTCCATTTGGAAAGAGAATTAAAACAGGTAAGGCAAAGCTGAGTCCAAAGCTGTGTTGTGCTGACATACTCTTCAGAGATATTCAAAACGGCAGGAATAGAAATTAAGAAATTACAAGAAAAAAATGTCTGGGGAGAAGAATGGAGACAGGGCAATGTGGGAAGCAACCAAAGAAACCATGTATAGAGAAGCAAACAGAGATGAAAATAAAGACCAGTGAGTCAAAGGAAGTGAGGCCAATGAAGGAAGGAGGCAGCTGAGAAGAGTAAAGGAGTCAGAAAGGTTAATAGACTGGAGATCCCAAAAGGAGTGAGTGACAGGATAGAGGAGAGAGAAAGACAGATAAGCTGAAAGAGAGCAGGTAGTGATCAGAGAAATGGAATTTAGAAATGAGAGATAATAAAGTGAACAGTATGTAGTAAAGACAAGGTCATAGGAATGATTGAGGCAGTGAGAAAAATCTGTCTAAAACTAGAAATCAAAAGCTGGAAAAAACAGAATGAAGAACAATGGAGTTAAGTACCTATCAGGGGAAAAAAATAGAGCTAGCCCACAGTGAGGGATAAAATTTGAGAAGACAGAAATGGATTGAGTTTAGCAAAGTCACAAAGAAAGAAGCAAACTAATAGCCACTAGGAAAACTAGACAGGACTTCAAATCAGGGAGAGGGTAGAGCAGACAACAGGACAGATGTAGCAGTGGAAGACAGGAATTGTAGGACTTCAGAAGTCAATATGAAAGGGAAACAGTTTTTAAAAAGCATCAACTGAAGAAAAAGGTTCCAGGAAGGATGTAAAGATTGAAAAAGAACATGAAAAATCTATATTTGATTCATGTTCAGAAACAAAAGTAACACCCCACTGGGCATGCCCAGCACCTGCATTTCCCTCCTCAGGTGATCCTGGCAGAAAGGTTTAGTTATTCACCCAGACCAAATCAGAGATCAGAAATTCAGAAGACTAGCACTGCCACTGGCTAGATGATGTGGGGATATGGCAGGGATGGAAAAACTTTTCGCTGTTAAAGAAGTATTAAAAATGATGGAAAAGGAGCGATTTGAACTCTGCTATCCAGCACCTTTACTTCCAAATTAAATTAACTCTCCACAAAGCAAGACCTGAATGCCTTCGTTGACTCTCCTCCACATCAACCTCCTGTTCCTAGAAGCTCAAACACCTGACATAGCATCCACCACCAGCATTCCAGTTCAGCCACTGAGATTCTCATCTTGCTGTATAACAATGAAGACAGAGAATAAGTGGACAGATTGTTGAAAACAAACATCACTGTGATTTTGTGTCCCATTCAGAGATATCTGAGCACCACTGCCTTGAGAAGTCCTTCTCCATTTCCAAGCCTCTGTCAAGAATTTCACTCCATGTATTCCTTCATCATTAGCATGAATAAAACACCAGCCTTCTCCAACACTTCTAATACCGTATTTCAACTTCCAGTATATTGGCATGTTTTTAAAGTTTCTGCTCATTACAGAAGATGACATACTTCCATTGCCTGCTCATACAACTGCTGGCTGGATCATCAGAGCACAACAGAAAAGGGGGAAAAAACATTATTCCCTGCTACCAAACCAGTGACATACAGCAAGCATAAAAAGTGAGCTGAGCATGTCATTTGTGTTTACCCTACTGACTACTATCTATTCACGTGCATATCTGAGGTCCACGCAAAATTTCTGAAATTACATAAAAAACAGTCTACTTGTAAAAAAGAGTTCACAAGACTGGGGTCATAATGGGAGCTCTTCGTTATTTTTATGCTTTTCAGATATTTTCAAAGGGTTTGAAAGTAATCTAAGATTCATTTTTTAATTTTACATAAAACACTCCTCTGGGTTCATTATGAATATATCCGTTACAGTATTTTTAGATAAATCTTTGACAAATAAAACAAAAAAGATTTTTTGAATGTACTGTCTTTTGTTACAGTCATGAAAACTCACCTATAATCAACTACGGGAAGCAGTAAACTGTCCACAAGATGGGTAGCATCTACTGTAACATATATATATCTGTAACAAGAAAAGTTTGAAAAAAGATCATAGACTATCATTTTTACATTATATTTAATATCTGCATGTTTTCTTTCTATTAAACTACTGCACAGCAAGGGAGCTTTCAAGACAAGGCAAATATTTTATGCAATGTCATTCAAAGCACAAAGTTCACTCATGAAGCAAGTTAATACTGTAGCATTACTGAAATAAAAGGAGGAGCTAGTCAGACATTTTGGTTAGAAATGTAACATGTTCTCTTGAAAGAAAATAAAGATGTAATGCCATAGTTTAAAATAAATAGTGCCAAATGTCACCATCAACAACATATGAAAAATAAAATAAAATATTTTCTTTTATAAAACACCATAAGTGCATAGCACACATGATTTATCATTTCATATGGCACTAGGTGCTTTACTTAGGGGATACATTCTACAATCCCCGGTTATACAAGCAGTTCCATTAACCCCTATGGGCTGCTTAATTATAAAGCTTGGTACCAGAGTCATCTGTACTATTCATTTTACAGATACTAAAATAGGAACAACCATTAATTTTCCTCAGCACAAGATTTAAACACAAATACTAAAAAAATTAAGAAAAAAAAAATTGCATTCTTAAGTATGCACATTTGCTAACTCTTAACTCCTGATTTCTTTACTCAATGTGTCCTTCCAGATAGGAGGGCAGGGGGGTTTCTTACAGGAAAAGTTCAATACTTGATGTATAATATTAAATGCAAATAGCCTGACTGTGTTTGTGTTTTTTCAGTGATTTTTAAATATTCTAGTACATTTCAGAAAAAAAAAAAATTGTTTGAGTACTTGTGCATATTAGGAGCTAATCCTGGCAGTGAAGCAAGTATTGTGCTGCCTTTTCCAATACAAACTGTTTCATTCTATGACATATGAACTATTGTTCTAAAACATAACCACCATTCAATAATCAGATAATAAATGAAAACAAATCTAGAGGTTGCTAGACACAAATACTTCCTTCCAGCAAATTGTTCCACTGAAGTCCTACAAGATTAAGTACACACAGAAGCTGGAAGGAAAACTAAGGATTCATCCTACAAAATCTGGAAACAAAAATTAAAAAAAAATGTATCAAGACAAGCTGATAAGCTGGCACATACCGCTTAAAAACTCCTGTATTTTACCAAACACCATTTGCATAGTAGCTGTAGTTTTAAAAAATCCAAAACCAGAAAAACCCCTGATCTAGCTTGCACATTTCATCCACAAACCGCACAGCTGCATTTTTATTCTTTGAGCATTATAACAAACCAAAACTTAAAGCTGCATAGAGAACAAACAACAAAAATCCAAGTGTGCAGGGAACAGATTGCATCTAGAACCTAGTGTATGTCTATGTACATACTGCTGCTCTTATTTGAACTAACTTCTTTTCAACCTCATAATGAAAAAGATTTAACTGACCATAACAGCTTCTGTTTAACTGACCTTAACTAACTTCCTTCGTAACATCACTGGTAATAATCCTGTTTTGACAGTTCTGTATAAAAAGTTTGTTCAGTCTTGAAACTCAAGAAATTTCAGCTCATTCTCCATTTTTACCACGTTTAAAAACAAGACACCTTGGCTCCTTAAAAATAAAAATCTAAGCATAGCCCGAAAGGTACTAGGGTCTAACAACAACATTTTGAATTCCCTTTTCAACTAACAAAGTATTTGTAAGACATTTTGCATATATATTTATTTCTCAAATGCAGGAGTGGCAACTTTCTCTTAAACATAAAAGCTAAAATTTACTTTTGTTAAATATAAAACTAATTCTCAGGCTACAGTATACAAACCCAGATATTCCTAAAGAATATATTTTATGTTATACCACACCATTAGATCTTTTCCAAAAGGCTTCTGTATTATTTTTTTTTAATACACCATAAGATCATTCAAATTATTTTAAACACAAAAATCTACAAACAGTGACATATACACAAGCAGTTGGGAAGCTGTAATTTAAAGATCACATCCTTTAATCAGATCTCCTCACAAACGCTTGCCTCAAAGGAACACTATTTGCTACAAGAAGCATCTGCATGGTTTTGAGACTGCACTATGCAGACTCCTACTGCCCCAGGGCAGCGCTGCACAGGTCTATCAAAAATTATCAGATTTCTGAATCAACACTTTAAATCTTCCCAGAAAACCTCCAACATGTGCATCATGACAGAAAGCAAAACAAAAACGGATGTTACAAAAATCTCAGCATAATGTTTCCTGAAACTATTTTCCTATCACATCTGGCAAGCAGAGAACTAACCCTAGCGCCTGTCTACTCTTATGCTGAGAACTGCAAACTACAATTCAATAAAAACACAATAAACTTCAATAATAATGTCCCTCTTAGAATAAAGAATAAAATAAACTGTGCTGATTCATATTTTCCATAAATTACTAAAAGGTGAGGGATTCAGACATTTTGCTTCTGGACAATATGCCTAATATCTGTATCATGTGCAAAAGTGCAACTGTGTTTTAGAACTGAGGCCCAACTGAATACAATGTTGTTATTAAAGAAAACATATTTGAACCCACTTAACATGGAAAACAGTGTTTCCCGGTATCTTTTAAAGTCATGATTTACATACTTAAACCTGTTGTAAAACTGCAAGTTAGTATAAAATACAAAAAAATAGAAATAAACAGAAAACAACAAAGCTCGTATATAAATTCGTTTACAATTCAAAGCACAACAGTAAGCTTCATATAATTACATTTCAATTACACACAAACGAAGAGGTGGGATGATTTACTTAAAATACTTGGTTATTTCTGCTTTCTTCTTCATGATCTGATGTCTGTTTAGCTGCTTGCAGTGTGTGCATGCATACGTTTTGCTACATCATAGACATAGGTTATGTCTGGTCGCTTCTCTGGATCCGGGTTGATGCACATATTAACTAATTGTCGCAGCTAGGAAAGGAAAATAACATGTAAGAAAGCCAACAATCCTGTCAATTAGTATTTGTGCATTATCAAATTTAAATTAACAAAAGTGGCAAAAATTAGCCAAACATAGCAATTCTGCATAAACACACACACTCTCTCGACACACACTGCACAGTTTTATGCAAGCATGTATGCAACACACTCATGATTTTTACGTTTTGTACTGTTGTCCTGAAAAACTGATGAGCAGATTTAAGTTCTAACNATGACAGGTTCCAACAAAGAAGAGGTGGCGATTCTCCTTATAACGCGCAGTTAAACTGCAGAACCTCCTGCTGCTCCAGGCTACCAATACGCATGCATTCAGAAAGCAGCTGAATGAGTCAAACCCACTGAGGGCTATTTAATGTAGACACTCCACTTTGGACTGAGGAAATCTCTGAGCTTAAAACTGGACACTGGGCAAGTACTCTGGGGAAATCTCACATTATGCTGACCCTGTTACTCCACTTGCCCAATGCTGGAGATATGATACTGGAATAAATAACCTATGGTCTATGTCCCAATATCTGTTCTTAGGATTACATCGCTAATTTTTTTCTTTATAGAAAGAAGCACATAATTAACAAATATGTTCGCAGAAGCTTCTGTCTGGGAATAAACAAATCACTAAGACCAGAAAACCCCATGTTTCCACAAACACCATAATTTTGGGGCCTTCTACAGTGCATATACTCAGCAGAAGCAACCCCAAAGAGCTCCCACGCTTCCCAGACACTTTCTTTGCCTCACAAATTGGCAGAACATTTGCAGGTTTATCTTCCACCCCTGATATGCTTCAGGTGACATTAGAATTTCACATAGTCTGGATAACCTTCTGATGGGGCATCTATTTTAAATTGTGTGTATCTCCTAAGCATTTTGTTATGTGGAATATACTTGCCTCACGACAACTTATTAAAATGTTTACAATCCTTTGCAAGAGCAACTTAACCAACCCTGAAGCTCTTCCTTCACGCTTTTTAGTAGTTTTGCCAAATCCTCTGGACCTCTTATAGCATGGGGGGAAAAAAGAAAAAAAAAAAACTACAGCAAACAAAAGCAAACACCTTGTGACCCACCCTTCTATGGCAATATGTCAAGTTTGGTTCAGTTTCCCTCCCAGTACTATTAGATATGACTATTAAAAAAAAATCTGTAATTATTGCAACTAACATAGAGCAACCTCATCACCATGATTATTCAAAAGTAACACAGATTGCATATTCAAATCTGCCATCAGAGAGTTTCCTTCCTGCTTTTTATAAAAAGACCAAGAAGGATTTTAAATTACAACTATACTCCTTTCACTTTTCAGAAGATTAATTTAAATGCACAGGAATAGGAAGTCCAGAAGTTAAGTAAGAAACGCTGCATACTACTATTTAAAACTTTGTCCATTATCCCTTACAGAAATACTGTAATTTGTATTCAATGTACAAGCTTTTCATATTTAACAATACAAAAACTATGTCACTAGACATCCCCTTCTTTAGCAAGAAGAACTTAATACTTAAAAATGAGATAATTCTAAAGATAGTGGTCATATTGCTGGATTGAAAAGAAACATATCAAAATAATCTGTAATAGATTTGCTATTTGAATCTTAAATATGCTAAGTATATTTTTGACTAATGGAGTTATAAAAGCCATCATATAGTGTCTGGCAACCAATAAATAAAATACAATACCACTTACAGGAAAAACTATCAGCCTGTAATAACTACCAGTCATTTGAAGAACAGAATATTGGAAATCATGAACTACTTTAAGAAATAATAATCGCCAACATGTAATACAAATATGCAAAGCAGAACAGTCTCCTGCAGAAGCAGTAGGTGGGACACAGGGTAAGCGTCAGCAGAGATGAGCAGCTTGCTATGCAACACCTCAGACAGCCTGCGTGGAAAACAGGGAACACTGAAGAACAACCAAAAACCTCAAGCCTGATATTAGACTCAAATAAGTAAACATTTTGTAAAGAGAATACAAGCGTAATTTATCTGGAGAATACAACGACACATCTTGTACGTATATATTTATCTTTCTCTGTGAAGATTTCCATCTGTTCAACAGAACTGCATACAGTAAATAAAGTCTTAGTAAAAGACTTTGAAGGATTGAAACCTATAAAGCTATCCTCAGAGGGGAAACAGAGTATTCTATGTGCTCTTTTTAGCAGCTGTATATCAATAACTTTAGTGTGGGTAGAACAGCAGAAACAGACCTTCAAGAAATTTACCTGTGAAAAGCAGCAGAAGCCCTGTTTACCTGCAGTAGGCTACTTCATGTCTTTTTAATTCTGGCCTGCGGGTAACTCTGATTTTGTTTTCTATACTGAACTTTATAATCTAAAAATCAAGTTCAGACTCAAACTGTTTGCTAAATCTTCCTTCAGAGTTACTTTGTTACTTGTTACAGTATATTACAATTCAAAGCTTCAATAAAGTGGCCAAGAAGATTTACTTGTTAAAAAGACACTGTAGCAAAAGGCATCTTGACTCAGCAGTACAAGTCTTCAGGTCCGGTTAATCCCTCTAAGTATACTTGCAAAATCCATTCACCCACATCATGTCCTGACTAGTGGCTTTTGGCAGCTTCTTGTTTTTCACTCTAACCAAAATGCATATGTAGCTACTGTTGTTAGGATGTAAGAAAGGATGTCCAAAAATATGTTCATAGTAAGAGACAGACAGTGAATCAGTTTGCTCAGAAATTCTATTCTCAACACAGTGCAAGAGGTGAGCTTAATTAGTGACAAACCTTCACTATTACTGTAATAAAATAAACCACAAAGTCATAGATCTCTTTTCGCTATGAGTCTTCATGTTTAAATGTTGGTCACTGCTATTACTGCCAAATCTCCTTCCCTCTCCCAGTCCAGAACCTCAGCTGTAAGGCAGGAACACTGAGCTGACTACTCTTGGGACACTGCACAATGACAGTAAAGATTCTCAAGTAATTTCAAATTCCTTGAGCTCTTTTAGGCTTCATTATTGAACAGCAAACCTTTGGGAGAAGGAGAATTAATTTTGCTGTACAGCATGAAAACAGTTACACAGGAAGAAAGCCTTTCAAGACTGAAACTGGGACTATGCTGGATGTTAATATTTGGTTATAGCGCTATTCCTTCACCTCATACAGGAATATCCATTTTAATAAACCTGAAATCCATTTGTCAAGCCCTCTAGTAATAATAAAATTTCTGATGCAGCAGGAGAGCCTGGCAGTACTCAAAGTGCAGGCACTGGGATTCGAAAGTCAGACTATCATTAGAGATAGAGTAATTTTTTATTATCTGGCACAGACTGGCCAACAGGCAAAGCAGACTCATGACTGAGCTGGAGGGACCTCCCGTTGCATCCCCAAGCTGCAAACTCCTGCAGCTGCTGATTGTTCTTCTGCTCCTCCGTGCACTTAGCACAAGGGCTGTCTTTAGCCTGGAGCTTAGCCTGACATCGGAGCACTGAGACACACTTTCTTTAACTTCAGCAGGTTTTTCAGCTATGAAATAAATAATTATCACTGAAGTCAGGAGGGGGTGGGGGGAAGCCAGAACTATGACAGGCAAACACTTTGAATTGTTAGCCAGTTGAAAAAGGAAAATTTTCATATAGAAAAAGAACAAAAAGGCAAAACAACAACAAACCCCAACAAACTCTTCTTACTCTGAGTAGGAGACATTCTTGAAGTCCTTTCTCAGTGTTGTTCTCAAGCCCTTCTGCTGGCAATTAACCTGCCATTCTAGACCTGCTGGCTCATTCAGCCTTCACAGCTGGGTAGGAGGTTGGCTATGGACTTTAGAAGAAATGCACCTCAGTCACAAGGGGAGACTGAAAAACTTGGTCTGTCATGAAAGCAACACGATACTAATCTTGGCTGACAGGATTTTAAGAGTACGTTACTTGTTACAGTATATTGTATTGGGTATATTCACTGGGGCTGGCAAGGGAGGCCCAGCTTTGAATTCCCTAAAGCGGAACAGCTTGTGGTAAATGCTGAGCACTCGCTCTGAATACCCAGACATTCTTTAGGAATATTAAAAAATTGAGATAACCCAAGTTGTTAAACATTTGAAAATCTTGGCTTATGACTCTACTGCTGAAGCAATACTTTGTGAAAATGCGTCTTAGACTATTAGGATTTCTAATTCAAAGTGCTGTTTGGTTTTTTTTTAATTATCCATCTGTCCATCTATCTTAAGGTGCACCTTTCTGTCACACTATTCTCTGGTGATACGGATGTGATACATTACAAAAACGTTAGACTTACAGAGACTTCAATCTTTAGAAGAACTGTCACATCTTAAAACTCATTAAAATCTACTTTAAAAACATTTTCTTAAAAAGCACTTGCCTTGTATTTTGTAATGAAATTATTTGCACTCCTATATCAAAGGATTCAAAGATTAACACTCACTTAAATTTTTCTTTTACAAAATTCTTTGTGATAAAATATGAAGTGTGTTTTCCTGTTCAGTGACCCCTGATCTTTACTGCTCACTGTGTTTCCAACCTAGTTAAAGGTTTGATATCTAAATTGCCAGTCCAGATGAAACATTTAGGACAATATCCTCATATGACAGATGACGCTTCTTTGTTGCTCTTCAAAAGTTTGTGCCAGCACAGTATTGTTTTCATTCAAGTAAAATAAGATACATTTTGGTGCAGTAACTAATAAACATATCTATTTTTCCACGTACCTTAGCTAAGACACAAGTCTTTGTACCAAAACATAAAATTGTTGCCATTACGGTCTCCAATGATTCATTACTTCTTTTAAGTAATCATTTTCATACCTACCTTCATACCTACCATAGCTCTGATTCTCTCATTATGTTTTAAAATAACTTACATGTATTTTGCCGATAACTGGCTTATCCAAGGTGCAGAAGTATGTGTCTGCTTTGAAATAAAGAAAACGTAACATGTTGTGCTTTGCATCTGTTTTCAACCCTCGAAACTATAGAGATGTAAGGAAAAGGTGGAATCTCTTTCCCCACTCCAACTCTAAGCCCTTCTATCTGGGCCAGACTTTGATATTTGCCCCTTGGCTGGGAATCTGCGTCCCCAACTTCACACTCAGCTGTGGTGCAGTAGCCCTGCAGGCAGGCCAACTTCAACCAACCACCAGTGGTAGCATCATTAAAATCCTGCCGAAGGTCACCATGGAAACCGCCTGCTGAGGCTTCGCTGCTGCACTCAGCATCTCCTAATCAGCTACCATGTGAAATGCAAATTCAGACAGTCTGAAAATTAGTCAAGAGGAATAGAGGATGAGGATGCAGATATGTGAAATATTCATGTGCTTCATGGAAAAAGGAAGACGGCATGAATGACACAACAAAGAACGGCCCCTGACATTCTTGCTATCATTTTGCATTATTGTTCACACCCTACTGTATTTCCAGGCCTCCAGTTCTAGAGTTGGTTATACGAACTGCCATATTTATAGTCTACAATAAATAATAATTAAAAATGGACCAGGTAAAATTACTAATTGGAAAACCCGTGAAGAGGTACAGTGCAAAAATTACTCTATAAAACCTTATTTCATCCTTTGTAACATCATCAAATGATCTTTTTAAGTCCCCTTTTTTCACAAAAGGGGAAAAACTGTNCACTCTGTTACTCGCACTAAGAAAAATATTTATTTTATTTAGTTTCTTTTCATTTTAGAGCTTAAAAAAGCAAGTACCCCCCCTAAATGCATTAATGACAGTAAAGTACTGTTACCTATCAGCTTAAAACAAACCCTGCTGCGATATGCATAAGTATATTGTTCAAATTCAATTATGTTATGTCTGTCTATATTTCTCTGGAATTTACTACTAGTGTTGCTACAAACCACTCTTCCTTGCAAAAGAACTGCCGTTCAATTGTATCAAACAGCACATCCAAGTTTTATAATGCAGACAAACGGGAACTAAACAACTCATTTTTACTAGTGAGTTACATTATACCTAATTTAATGCAAGCCCCTAGAGAAGCAAGGGTAGTGCACTAATTTACCGTGCAACATAAACTTGTATAGTTGTGCTTTTAGAAAAGCGTACTATAGATGTAAGACTTCAGCCCATTCTGGCACGTACAACATATCGTAGTGATTTCTGGGAAAGCATTTTGTCTTACTTGCAAGGAAGCTCAATGAACCTAAGAAGCTAACAGCATGAAGTTTCCATCATTAAGCCCCCAAAATCTAAAATCTATGATTGTAAAATCACGGAGTAACTTGTTTTGACGGGAACATTCGAGTGAGTTCAACAAGCAAACACTTACGGGCATAATCTGCAAATAACGCACAATCACACCAGTCCACGTCCTTCCCTGTCCATGTGCCAGCCGACAGAAACGGGGAATCCAGCCCACAAGCAGGAGAATCACTTACCTCCTCTGAGTAGTGATCTGATGGGAGAGGTGGGTAGTCACACTGCTCGATCTTCTTGCACAGGGAGTACAAGTTCATTTTATCACCATAAAAGGGACTCTGCAGCGCAGCCATCTGTTCAAAGAGAATTTACAGTTTTCTTTTGTGTTATTAAGTAAACCTGTTTTGTCATAAAATCTGTAATAGTAACAAATCAAAAATTATTCTTAAGGACTTTCATTTTGCTGCTTACAAGTGTCATAGTGCTAAAAACACAAGTTCCAAACTATTATTGTAACCAGTGTGTCTACTTATCCTATGTCATACAGTCGTATCTGTCACAATCGTTACATTGCAATATTTGAACCATTAGAGTTTTATTAATAGTGTGTGAGGAAAAAGTGAGTAGTTTCTGATACTGCTGTGAGCGTGGAGGGTCCTTGCACTATGATGGAGACAAAGAAAAGTCCCAAGATCCACAATGTAATTTTCCTCTGAAGACCTTTTGGAAGAAAACATATAATTTATTTGAAAATACTATCTGTTCTAAAGCAATATCGTATGCTGAAAATGCTGGATAACAGCAGTAGATTTTATAACCTGCCATAGCTATTACATTAGACTTCAATAAAGTGATTTTTTTTAAAAAAAGCAAGAAAACTAAAGGTAACATCTATCCTTCCAAAAATCCCCCAATCCAAGAACTCCATAATTCAGTACATTACTTGAAAATATAAAAAAAAAAATCCAAAACATCATCANTTCTACATGTGCTAATAAGTTTGATTTTGGAAGGACAATGTGTACATTCCCCATACAGGCCAAGTGTGTGTGAAACACGCTGGTCCATGCTGTGCTACTCAGTGAGCTTCAGCAGGGACAGGACAAGCTGAAAATGGTTATCTGTATTGTGGTCTTCCCGAGAGCAGGTTAACTCTTTCACGTCTAAGCACTGATAGCATTGGGAGAAAATGAGGGAAGACAATTACCAAAATTCTCTCACATTTAGTTTATACCTGATAAAAATGCTCTCAAACAGTTCAGTACTTTTTTCATATTACCTTCAAGTAAGAATAAATCATTTTCAAGCTCCCCAAACACATTCCATCCTACACTCCTCCCAAAAATTCTGTATTACCAAAATAATGTTAATTTTTGGATTTACATTACATTGTCTCTTACCTTAAAAAGAATGTTAAAAATGCAAGCTAAAGACCAAAAAAGAAAAGGGGAGGAAAAAAAAAGAAAAATCAACCACAAGGTCTGTACGCATGCAGAAATTCTAAATAAATGCACAGATATTCATTTTCGTACTCTAGGTGTTCATTAAAAAGTACTTTTGTCTGAATGCTGCGGAGTGTTAAAAAAATTCTGAATGTCCCCTAAGGAGTTAAAACAGGAATACTATATTTTCATGCATTTCCTGCTTTGACAGATGAAAAATGTCAACTGTCCTGTTTTTATTTTCAAGCTTTTGCACTATTCATCTGGTTCATTAGTGCATCTCGCTGCTGCCCCTGACAGCTGCTCGCCCTCTCCTCCCAGCAGCTGAATTTTTCAGGCTAATTTGATCCTCCACACTGAGACGATCACTAGAATGATTGACTTGCTCCCTGACCTCCAGGGTCTGACTTTCCTGATTAGTATTCTGGGGGTGTCTGAGGGACAAAAGCCCACTGTCTGTCTTTGGGGCTGGTGGCAGCTTGCTCGCTCGCTCTCTTTTTTTTTTTTTTTTAACTGTAAGCCACCAACCTACAACCCTGTAAGGATGCAATTGCTACGCTGAACAATAAAAGGAAATGTGTAAAACCTACTTTTCCATGTAAAGGTCCATGTAGCAAAAGCACAGCATCTTGATTTTAATTAGTAAAGTCTACTTTGTTGCATATCAATTAAAACTCCAGTGGTAGTGTTTTTGAGGCTTCAGAAATACCTGGGGCTCTAACAAAAATGAGACTTTAAAATATACTTCTAAAAATCTTACTGGCCACATAGTTAGCATTGAATAATAGACTGTAATATAGGTTAGAAATAGTAATTTTTAAAAACAACATACATTATAGCGAATTAGTCTAAACTTAAAATATAACTGAAAAGAGTTTTGCAGCAATTAAGCATTTATTGAGAAGTGATAAATATGCCACAGTCTTTCTCCAATTAAGCTGGAGAAAATCCAGAGCACATATGAACACATATCAACATGAAATCAATATAATAAAACATGCTAAAATGCAGGCAACAGATATATCACAAAAAGATACCCAGCAGAAAACTGCACTGATAATAAAAATACCCTGCATTAGTCCATGCATGTCCTGAAGAAGCTTAATAAACCACTTTCAAATAATTTAAAAAAAAAAAAAAAGTTAAGCATCTGAGTTTACTATACCTAAAATTTCAAATTTACATCTCAACGACCAACAAAAAAAAAATCCATCACGAACATCTGGTATGTTGTGAATTAACTAAATGGGATAAATGCACCTGTAAAAAATAATAAAAAGCTATAGTTGAATACACTGGCATATACTATAGCTACATATCAACAATAAGTATCCTAATAATTACTTTATTCTTACAATAAGGAAAAAACTCAAACACAACATGATACCAACTTAAATACCATCCTCATAAAATTCATAAAATAAATCAAGAGAGAATGATACTTAAAGATGCTGAGTTGATCAACAGAATTAAGATACTTAGCTATTATTTACCAGATCAAAGAAAAATGTAATATTCACATAGGTGTTTAATATACTGTACAAACATCAAAGCAGCAAGCTCAAAAAAATTTTTTAGAAAAGTGCTGTTGATTCCTATGCAGCAATTTTATTTCATATAACACAGAAGAAAAATTAACCGTAAAACATGTTTATTTTCTATCAAAATCAGTTATTCAAGGGTTTTATTTGTTTCCAGAATTAAAAAGCCCTCAAGAAAACCAATGAGGGGAAAAGCAATAGTAACACGGAAAAAACCTCATCTACCTTTACACTGCCTTTAGGCTCCTGCTTGCGCATGTGTGTGAAGCAGAGCATGGAAACTGATGGCATTTGCCATGGTCAGAACCAAAGAATCACAATGTGGGATTAAGTTTCATTTTAGGATTTAAGCTTCTAAATACTTGCTATCAGGTATCGGGTTTCATTCCTGTGAATTGCCTCAAAGATTTAGAAGCAACAGTTATATGAAGATCTATAAACTGCAGAATTCCAATACAGCTATTTGTCCTTTAAATATTTAAAGCAACATTTAAGCGACAGAAAGTAAACTAATATTACTGGAGACAATTCACCCAGTAGTAATAAACAACATCAACAGGCTGACAATGTTTTCTACAAAATCCTAAAATAAGAGGAGACGCCAATCCTGTAGAATGTGTTAAATGAGTTCTGCTGGCTCACTGAGGCAGGTGGCTTGCAGGTAGATGAAAAGTGAGTTGGGTTTATTAGTTTCTATAGGGAATGTGACTAGAAAGACTTCACTGGCATTGCTGATGGAAAAAAAAAAT
>VWYH01001024.1:7129-21456 GCA_013399365.1 Pampusana beccarii
CGGCACGTGCGAGCGCCGGGACCCACCGTCCCCGGGAGCCCCCGGCACGGCCCGACCCCCCGCCGGGCAGCGAGCGTCGGGAGCCGGGGGTCCGCGCGCGGCGGGGAGGGCCCGGGGTTCCCCCCGGTGCTGGGCCCGGCCCCGGGTCCCTCGCCATTGTTTGGAGCCGGAGACGCGGGCAGGGGCGCCCGGGGGGGGGGGATGGGATTGAGGCGCCCCGAGCCCGCCCCGCTCTCGGCCGGTCCCGGCGGTCCCCGGCAGCGGGCGGCCCCTCTGCCCCGGCGGAGCGAGGCCTGAGGCCGCGGGAGTCTGGGCATCCCCCCTCGGCCCCCGCAGCCCCCGGGGTGCCTCATCCCCGGGGGATCGCGGTGCGTCAGTCCGGGACCACCCTGCCGGGCTGGGGCTGCTGCGGGCTCCGGGCGGGGGGTGGTCTCCCCCGGCGGGAACCCCCGGGCTGCCCTGCCCTGTTTGCACCCCCCGGGCTGGGCACCCCCTGCTGCGGGCACCGGGACCCGGCCGGATCCAGGCCCCGCTGCAGCCGGAACAGGAGCCCCACAGGCAGCATCTCCCCACTGCCACCCCGATTCTCCCAGCGCCCACCCGCATCTCCCAGCCCCACCCGGGTGCTATGGGGCTGGTTGCTCCCGGGACCCCCTCTTTGCCTGTGCCATGTGTAGGGGGGATGCTGCCGGCACCCTGGGGTGCAGCTTGCTGGGCAGTGTTGGGTGCTGGGTGCATGCTGTGCATGCTTCTCTCTGGTCGGGGTGCCTACGGTGCACCCACCACCCAGCCGTTGTGCTGCCATTCCCAGCCGGGGTGCACGCCGCTCACTATCCGGGTCCCTGCTCTTGGGGCAGGGCTGAGAGCCCCCTAGGCTGTGTGGGCCTGGGCAGGTCCTGGTCCCCACCAGCCCTGGGTCTCTGGGGAGCCCCGCAGTACCGCTGCAAGCCCAAGGGCGCCGTGGGCGAACACGGTGCGTGTTGCCAGCCAGGAGGCAGCTGTCAGCCCTGGGTACATCTCGCTTCCCGGCATCCGCTGCAAAGGAGCCCTCCCTGCCAAAGCTGCTGAGAGCAGCAGAAACGGTTCCCGGGAAGGCAAGCACTGGGGCTGGACCCCCAGTACCTCCAGTACCGTGCCCCAGCTGGGCGGCATCCTTGGGACTGAGCTCACCCTATTGTCACCAGATCCTCCATCCTATGGTCACCGGGGTGCCCAGCACTCAGTGCCAGTGGGAGCAGCATCCCTGCTGCACGGCCCAGTGCCTGGCTGCAGGACGAGGGGCAATGCTGGGCGGGCTGCATTGGGCAGGGACGATGAGAACCATCCCCCTGCAGTGGCCCAGCCAGGGGCTGCGAGGACACTGCTCTGGAGCCAGGCCCTGGGCTGGTGCCGGGGGATGCCGTGCTCTCACCCGCCCGGGATCCCTGTGTTTAGTCTGGGATTCCCACCAGCTCCAGCCCGGTCTTGGAGGGTCCGAGTGTCCCCTCCCCCTGCCCGGCCCCGCGGAGGCTGCTGGGGCCTATTACTCGATTGGAAAGGAATTTGGTGCTTCTTTCTGAGCACGCTGCCGACTCCCTGGAGCTCCCAGCCACATTGGAAACACATGTGCCCGGGCTGGGGCAGGTGGGCTGGGGCGATGCTCCACCTCAGCCACGGCATGGGGGACAAGCAGCTGTGGGTGCCCTGGGTGTTGGCACCCGTGGGCTCTGGTCTGCCTGCTCTGGTGAGCAATGGGGCTGCACAAGGGCAGCAGGGCTGCTGTCCCTTTGGTGGGGTGATGGGGGATCCTTGCTGGAGTCCCCCCACCATGGGGATCCCTCCTCCCTGGGCTGCATGGGGCATCTCACCCATGGGTGCCCCATGTGCCCAGAGCCCAGGGGGTGGGAAGGGCTTGTATAGGGCAAGAGGAGAGGATTAAAGCCTGTGGAAAGGGGTAAGTGATGCACGATGCTACCTGCACGTGTCGTGGCATGGCTGGACCCTGCAGCTGGGGCTGGTGCTGTTGGGCTGCAGGTCTCTGGGCACCCCTGGGGATGCTGCTGGCCCCAGCATGGCCCCACTGGCCAAAAATCTCCAGATTCTCCATCCCAACATAGGGTCAGACTGTGCCACTGGACTGTGCTTACGGCCAGGCTCTGATTTCACCTGGGGTTACGGGACCCTTGCCAAGCTCTGGCTGCCCTGGGAGCACCCCTGGGTGCAGGCAGCAGCACCACATGTGGGTGCCACCCTGCATGGCGGAGTCCTGGGGCGGGGAGAGCGGGCAGTGGGTGCCCCAGCACCCAGGGTCTCCAGGCAGTGATGCTGTGGCTCTGCCCTACTTGTTCCCTCCCTTCTGCAGGCAGCCGTACCCCACCCTGCGAGCCCCCAACTCCTGCCTGCCGCCCTGGGCTCCCCCGAACTGCTGCTATCGCCCCTTTCCTAGGAGATCACAGCAGGTTCCCCCAGGCAGGGGCCACGTTTACAGGCAGGGGCTGCATTTGCTGCCCTTTCCCGGCACAGGCATCACAGACGGCGCTTTGCAGCTGCTTTGCCAGCTCCATGGCCGGGAGCCGGCGCCAGCTGGGGCGGCCGATTAGCGGGATCGGGATGTGCGGATTAAAGTCAATCTTGTTGGTGCAATTATCTGCAACTCTATGCCAGGGGCTCAGGGGGCAGTAGGTGCGGGGGAGTGGAGGGAGGCCCTGCCGCCTTAGGCACCTGCTTGCCTTCTCCTGTTTATTCAGTTCCCAGGGTCCAGCCATAGCCTCAGTTTTTGGGGACTCTGCCCATATGGGCCTCCCCGATTCCCATCTCCAAGCCCAGCCTCCATCTGGAAGCTGCGAGCTCAGGTGAGGACGGCTCAGCCTGGCACCGCGGGGATTTTGGTGCTCCGGCAAGCACCGCACGGGCGCCGCCAGCCGAATGCCGATCGGCAGAGCCACCCGCCTGCTCCGGCGCAGGGAAGGTGGGGGGGGCCAGCACGGGCGGCCCCGGCTTTCTGGGCGCAGTGCGTGACGGTGGCAGGTTTGGGCGCCTGCCAGGCCCCGGCAGGTCCCCGCTGCCTGCCTGCCTCCCCCGCTCCCCTCTGCTAATCACCTCGTCATCGGGGTGAGCTACATCCCAGCTGGGATGGGGGGGTTGCCATGGCAACGGAGGATGCTGGTTGCCTAGCAACACCCATCCCCTCGCCCACCCGCCCTGGACTGATTTGGCATGCATCCTGCCCCCCCCCAGCTGGCTGCCTGCCCCTGGGGAGGTGCGGGCTGGCGGGGGTCCCCACGAAGCCCCAGAGGGGTTGGCTGGAGCACGGCAGGAGCAAGAGGGGGTTTTCCATCTACCGGGAATGGTTTCTAAGGAACAGTCTCCATGGCGGCCCCATCACACCCCGGCGGCACATTGATTTGCTGCTGCTGGTGCTCTGGTGTCCTCCCCCGGCCTGGTGCCTGCTGGGCTGGTTGCTCACGCAGCCGGGCATGTGAGTGGCCCTGAGTTCCCTGCTGGGGCATGGGGCTGTCCCCAAAGCCAGCCAGTACCAGTGGGGTCGAGGGGGGACAGGGACGGGCGTGCAAGTTGCTGCAAGACCACAGCAGCACAGAACAGCCTGTGGTCTGTGGGCGGCATTGCCCAGCTGGTCCCTGTGCCCAAGTGACTTCTCCGTCCCCAACCTCGAGACCCTGCTCCGCAGCTGGCAGGGAAGTGAATATTCCCTACCCTAAGTCCTGCCTGCCTGGCAACCTGGCCCTTTGTGGTGGTGATGGTCAAGGGGTTGGGGTGGCTGTGTGACAGCTTGGGGACACCTGGCTGGCCCCCCCAGGACCTGCCCTGACCCCAGTGTTAGCAGGACGGGGTCGAGGTCCTGCCCCGTGCTCCCCGGCTGTGGCTCAGCCGTGCTGTCTCCCCAGGGCCCTCTACACGTATGAGGATGGCTCCGATGACCTGAAGCTGGCAGCATCAGGAGGTAAGGTCCTCTATCCCTGTCACTGACTTGGCTCTGCCGGCGTTTTCCTTGGCACCTGCGCTGGTGCCGGGTGGACATGGGCTGACGGTGCCATGCCAGGCGGAGGTTTGCTGGAGCTCTCTGGCCACTTTGAGATCCAGAAGGTGATGTACGGCTTCTGCAGCGTCAAGGACCCTCAGGCTGTGCTCCCCAAATATGTCCTCGTCAACTGGGTGAGTTGGGGGGGCTATCCCGGGGGAGGCTGTGCCGTGCCCACCGGGGCTGCAGCGTTGGTGGGGACACGGCTGGGTGTGAGGGAGGAGCCCGTGGTGGCTGGGGGGGTGCGGATGCCCCACAATCCTGCTGTCCCATGGTGGTCAGTGGGGTGGGGGTCACCCTGCCACCTCTCCCCGGCTCAGCCCCTCCCCGGCTGCTGCAGGTGGGTGAGGACGTGCCGGATGCCCGCAAGTGTGCCTGTGCCAGCCACGTGGCCAAGATCGCCGAGTTCTTCCAGGTGGGTGAGGCCGGTGAGGGGGATGATGCTGCTGTGGCACAGACTCCAGTCCCTGATGGCTGCTCGCCACCCCCCCCAGGGCGTGGATGTCATTGTCAATGCCAGTAGCGTGGAGGACATCGACCCGGGGGCCATCGGGCAGCGGCTCTCCAACGGGCTGGCCCGAGTCTCCAGCCCGGTGCTGCACCGCCTGCGGCTGCGGGAGGATGAAAACGCTGAGCCCGTGGTAATGTCCCCGTGGCAGTGGTGGCGACGGTGGCAGCCGTAGGGCATTCCCCCCGCCCGGGGCTCCTGTCTGCCACAGCCCATCACCCTGTGTGCCGCTTACCGTTATTCCCCCTCGCTGATCCCAGCCCCTCCGCCCCCCCCGGCCTCTCCTCTGTCCCAGGGCACCACTTACCAGAAAACCGACGCCACCGTGGAGATGAAGCGGCTCAACCGGGAGCAATTCTGGGAACAAGCCAAGGTGGGGTACAGGGGTGGGAGCAGCCCCGGCCCCTGGGGAGAGGGATGAGCCACCAATGGGCTGATGAGCAGCCCCGTCCTTCATCCACCTCCCCAACAGAAAGAAGAGGAATTGCGTAAAGAGGAGGAACGGAAAAAGGCCCTGGATGCCCGGCTGCGGTTCGAGCAGGAGCGGATGGAGCAGGAACGGCTGGAGCAGGAGGAGCGGGAGCGGCGCTACCGGGAGCGGGAGGAGCAGATCGAGGAGCACAGGCATGGCGGGGCCTGCGTCCCGTGGGATGCGGGATGGTTGTGCACGTGCTGCGAGCATCTGGGTGGGCGCATGGGTGTTTGTCCCCACCGAGGATGGGGTAGGGCAGGGGCTGGCAGCAGCGGTGCCCAACCTCTCTCCTGTGCTCCCGTGGCAGGCGGAAGCAGCAGAGCATGGAGGCGGAGGAGGCCCGGCAGCGCCTGAAGGAGCAGTCCATCTTCGTGAGTGCCGCGGCGGGCGTGGGGCTGGGGCTGGAGCTGGAGCTGCCGCCTGGCACCGCGGCCAGGGAAGGGCTTCTCCCAGCCGGGTTCTTGGGGTGAGGGGGTGATGCCGCATCCCTTCCCAGGGAGATCAGCACGAGGAGGACGACAGGCAGCAGCTCAGGAAATCCGAGTCGGAGGTGGAGGTGAGTGCGGTGGTGGCTGTGCCTGGTGCTGGTCGTAGAATCACAGAATCACAGAATGCCCTGAGTTGGAAGGGACCCACAAGGACCATGGAGTCCAACTCCTGTCCCTGCACAGGACACCCCACAGGTCACACCGTGTGTCTGAGGACATTGTCCAGTCTCTTCTTGAACACTGTCAGGTTGGGGCTGTGACACCTCCCTGTGGAGCCTCTTCCAGTGCCCAGCACCCCCTGGGTGAAGAACCTTTTCCTCATGTCCAACTGATCCTCCCTGGCACATCTTCTGCCATCCCCTGTGTTCTGTTGTTGGTCACTAAAGAGAAAAGTTTGGTGCTGGCCCCTCCTGCTCCCCTTGTGAGGAAGGTGTAACCGCCATGAGCTCTCCTCTCAGTCTCCTTTTCTCCAGGTCCTCACTCCCCAGCCAGTGGTGCCCACAGCTGGATGGGGACCCAGCGTGAGGGGTGCATGGAGGGTGGTCCCACAGCCCCACACCACCAGGGCAGTGGGTCTCAGCCTCTTTGTCCCTACAGGAGGCTGCTGCCATCATTGCTCAGCGGCCTGACAACCCCCGGGAATTCTTCAAGCAGCAGGAGCGGGTGGCATCGGGCAGCAGCGACGCCATCTCGCCGGGCAGCCACAGGACAGGTGAGGCGCTGGGGGGCTGCAGGCACCAGGGGGGCTGCGGAGCAGGTGAGTGCAGTGCCACCGGGGCTCCCACAGCTCGACAGGTCGCAGCGGGATGTGGGGGGACCCGGGCTGTAATGTGGGGAAGCTGTGTCCCCTCTGTGGACTCTGGGGACGTTGGGGGGCATGAGGACGGCAAGGGGTTGTCCTGCTCTGCTGTGCCACCGTCACTGCCACCACACCACACATGGCCCCTGCAGCTGGGGCAGCTTGGCAGGGACTGGGTGCTGCGGGGTCTTCAGCAAGGGGGGGTCATCCTGCTCCCTGCTGGGTGTTGTCTGCTCACCTGTCACGGCACCGTGCTGGCAGCTGGGCTGGCGGTGTGGTTGGTGTGGCTGAGATGGTAGCTGGGGGGTTGAGGGTGGCTTGGGAAGGAAACTCTTCCCACGGGGCAGCTGAAAGGGGCAGGAGAGAGTGGGGCAGCTGTGGGGCACTTGCTGTGCTCCCAGCTCGTGGCCCGTGGGGCACCCCTCATGCCCCATGGTGCGCCTGCCCCAGGATCCCCACTGCCAGGGTGGGTGCCTCTGGTGGTGTGGACACCCCGCTTCTGGGTCAGGGTGATGCCAGCAGGTCCCTGGCCATGGCAGTGGGGCTGTCCCTGGCCACGGGGAGGGGGTGGCCAGGCAGGGGATGTTCTGCAGGGAGGCTGGGCTGCCCTGTGGTCTGGGGTTCAGCCCTGGGACTCTCTTTGTGGCGCTAGGGCAGGGCTGGCTCTCCTGGTGGGTACCTCCAGCCATGGGGCTGCGTCATGGGGCTGTGCTGGGGGTCGTGCTGGGGTGCTGTGCCATGGGGCTGTGCCGTGGGAGGGCCTGTGATGTGTGTTCTTGCTGGGGGGGTCATGGCATGGGCTGTGCCATGGGCTGTGCCGTGGGGCTGTGCCGTGGGGCTGTGCTGTGGGCTGTGTGTTGTGGCCAAGCTGTAGCGTTGTGCCGTGGGTTCATGCTGTGGGGCTGTGCTGTGCCTGAGCAGATAGTTGGCCCCATGGCTGCGTCCAGTTCTCTCTCCTCACCTGGCCAGGCAGTGCTGCCTCCCATCCTTCTGTCCTGCTGTCTTTCCATCCTCTTGTCCCACCATCCTCCTGCCCTGCTGTCGGTGCTGCCTCCCATCCCTCTGTCCTCCCGTCCTGGTGCCCCGGCCCCGCTATGGCCGTGCTGAGCAGGGACTGACCCATCTCTTTGCTCTCTCTCTCTCCGTCCGTCTGTCTGTCTTTCTCTCAGCAGGTCGTCTGCACTGTCCTTTCATAAAGA
Source organism: Pampusana beccarii (assembly GCA_013399365.1). Classification (NCBI taxonomy): domain Eukaryota; kingdom Metazoa; phylum Chordata; class Aves; order Columbiformes; family Columbidae; genus Pampusana; species Pampusana beccarii. Next base: position 14,614 of record VWYH01001024.1, read on the forward strand.
CAGCTGACAGTGGGCCGCCTTCTTCCTCCTCCTCCTCTTCCCCCCCACGGACCCCCTTCCCCTATATCACCTGCCACCGCACCCCAAATCTCTCCTCTTTCTTCCCATGTAGGTAGCTGGGAGCCCCTGGGCACAGAGCTCCGGGGGGGCTGAGCCACAGGCATCCACCCCACAGCCCACCCAGCCCCACGGCACGCCGGGCTGGGGGTGCAAGGACAGAGCCGCGGGACTGATGGTGGAGGCAGTGCCCTTCCCACGGGCACCCCAAGGAGGACAGGCACCCCAAGGGGGCCGTGTCCACACCCACGGGCACCCTGCACGCCCAGCTGGGGCCAGCCCCACGGGGGCACTGTGGCCTGGGGTGGGGGGATGTGCAGTCTGGACCTGTGGGGCAGGTTGTGCCCGTGGTACCAGGGAGGCTGTGCCCGTGGGGCAGACATGAACAAGGCAGAGCTGCACCTGGGGAGATGATGAAGATGCTGCTCTGCCTGTGGGGTGGAGCAGGCTGTGCCTGTGGGATGGGGGGCACGGGGCAGGCTCTGCTCACGGGACAGACAGAGATGGGCTGTGCCCGGGGGACAGAAGGGGACAGGGCGGACTGTGCCCTGGATCGCGCAGGATGGTGCTTACCGGGCAGCACGGGATGGATGAGGCTGTGCCCAGGGTCGTGTGGGGCTGTGCCCATGGGGCAGAAGGAGCCAGGCGGTGCCTGAGGCCGTGTGCGGTTGTGCCCCTTGGCCGAGGGGTAGTGGGCACAATGCTGTGCCCATGAATGAGCGGCTGTGCCCGAGCCCAGCTGGGCAGCGCGTGGGCAGGGCCGGCGTGTGCTTCGGCAGCCGCAGGGCTGCCTGTCCCTGGCAGAGGGGCCGCGGCTGTGTGGGGCCAGTAGGGGTGGCCAGAGCGGGGTCACGGTGGTTGCTGCACCCCTGTGCGCCTCTGCCTTGGCGCTGCAGGAGGGGATGACAAGGTGGCAGGCGCACTGTGGCGTACATTTGACAGCTCGTGGCCGGGTTGGCGTGGGGCAGGAGCAGGGGCAGAGCTGGGGTGCTGGTGTACCCCCGGTGTGGGCAACCCCCCCCACCACGTCCCTGTCTCCCTTGTCTGCAGGCAGCCACTCGGACGCGTACCGCAAGGCCTCGGCAGCGGGCTGCAGCCCCTGCGAGTCCAGCCCGGCCGCCACGCCGCTGGGTGAGCCGGGCACCCGCACCTCGGGTGACGAGACGCCGGCAACGCCCAAAGGTGGGCGCGGGGCTGGCGCTGCCTGCCCGGGGCTGCCCGGCGCATCCCCACGGTCCCCCCCGCAGCACAGCCCCCTGCTGCAGCCCCCCCGATGTCTCTGCGTCCCCCGCTGCAGTCCCCATGCTGCAGCCCTGCCAGCCTTGCTTGCGTCGCTCGGTGCATCCGTGCTGTCCAGTCTATGTGCTTTGGTACATTACCCGCCGACTCTGCTGTGTCCCCCCAGTGCATCCCTACCCTATCTGCTGCTTGTGCTGGTGCATCCCTGCTGTCTCTGCTGCACACCCCGCTATGAATCGCCCCCTTATGCATTGCATTGCCCCAGTCAGTGCATCTCTGTGCTTGCCAGTGCATTTTCCCCCCTATCCATCCATGCACCCCTATATCTGCAGCATCACCCCAGTGCATCCCTCCCATCTCTGCTGCATCCCCCAATACGTCTGCCCTATCTGCTTCTTTGCGCAGCATGTCCTTGCCAGTGTTGCTGCTTCCCTCCCTGAATCCCCCGCGCATCCCAGCTTTCCCTTTGCATCTCTCAGTGCCCCCCAACCCGTCCCTTCCATATCCCACACACCCCATGCCTCCCAGCCAAACACCCCCCCTCCACCCCTTGTCCTCAAGCAGGTCCCAGCTACCCATCCTCCCCAAGGGATCACTTTGGCGCTTCCAACCCCCCTGCCATGCCCCCTTGGTCCCCTGGTGCCTGCCGTCACTGCCCACCCATCCCCACAGCATCTCCCCAAAGCCCCCCCCCCGCAGCTGCAGCTCTGTCCCCACTGACTGTTGTCCCCGCCTTGCAGACTCCCCCAGCCCCAGCACCCAGGAGACCGGGCCAGCCGCATCTGAGCAGCACTGGCCATTCCCGGGGCCCGAGGACAAGGCCACCGAGCCCCCTGGGGACGAGCCCGGCCACAGGCCGGCATGGACAGCGGGGGGTGACGCCTTGGGGGACCTGGTGACTCTGGAGCCCGCCGAGCCCTCCTCACTGCCCACAGCCACGGAGTCCCAGCCCGGGGAGACCCCCAACCCCGAGAGCCTCATCGACCTGTGGCAGAGTGACGGAGCCGCCCCCGCCACTGCCTGGCCCCTGCCCACCACCCCTGTCCCCGAGGGCCCCCCAGCCACGCTGCCCGACGAGGGGGCCCTGCTGAGCCTGGACGAGCTGCCTGAGCCCCCCGCAACCTTCTGCGATGCGGAGCAGGAGGAAGAGGAGGTGGCTGGTGGGGGGGACCCCCAGCCCCGGGGGCTGGGCTGCCAGCATGCCCCTGAGGAGGACACCCCCGGCCGAGAGACCCCCCCCATCACCAATGGGGAGATGGCCCCCAAGGACGGGACACCAGGTCGTGGGGAGCAGGTGAGCTTCATGGAGGGGGAGGGGGGTGTGTGTTGGGGGGGGGGTGACATGGTGGCTGGGTGGGGGTCCTGATCACCTGCACACCCCCCCTCCCAGGCCAGTGAAGGCTACTTCAGCCAGTCCCAGGAGGAGGAGGTGCCCCCTCCCGAAGAGCCATCGGCCAAAGCCCCCCAACCCATCTTCTACAACAAACCCCCAGGTGAGTGGGGACAGTGGAGGGGGGGGGGTGTCTGTCCCTCCGTGGGGCACCCCACACCACCCTGACCCTCCCTCCCTGTACCCCAGAGATCGACATCACATGCTGGGACGCAGACCCCCTGCCCGAAGAGGAGGAGAGTTTCGGGGGGGCCCTGTAAGCACAGGTCCCTCTGCCGGCACAGGCAGCCCGCCCCGGCCGGCGCGGGGGGGCTGCAGCTGGGGGCCGGGCCCCCCCCTTACCCCACTGGGGCCCTGCAGGATGAGGCCTCTGGGTGGGGGCCGCCCCACTGTGCCCCCACCCCGGGGCACCTTTTACAGCCCCCCCTTTCTCTCTTTTTTAAGTTGTTGGTAGGAGCCGTGTCAGCCCCCAAGTTCCCCCCCATTAGCAGTGCCCCCCCGCTGCCCCAGTGCCCCTTCGGCGCGGGGGCGGGGGTGCACACACATCCCCTGTCTGGCTGTGGGATGAGGTCCTTGTTCTCTTCATGCCCCCAGGGAGCCCCCCCGTACTTTGCACGAGTTCAAAAAAAAACAAAAAACAAAAAACAAAGGAATAATAATAATAATAACAATAATAAATGAATATGGCAATAAAAATGACCCGACCGAGGCGAGGCCGTGGCTGGCGGTGCCCCTCTCCTCCCCCCCCCAAATCCTGGCAGGGAGCTGGCGTGGGGCTTTTGCCCTCCCCCCCTCCTTCCTCGCCGGGACCCCCCCCGCTCCCCGCTTGGCCCCCGCTTGGCCCCTCTCTCTCCCCCTTACAGCAACTGTTTTTGGAAAGCACAAGTTCTGTACCGGCGGTGTGCTCATGTCTGTTAATAAATAAAGCGACAAAGCGACTCCCAGGGGGGCTGCAGCCTGCTGGGGGGGGCCAGGGAGTGCTGGGGGGGGACAGCTACCGTCACCCCCGGGGGGTTCCCGTGATGCCAGCCTGGCAGGAGGCAAACCCGAGCCACAAACTTTTATTCTCAAACTGTAACAAACAAAAAAATTTAAGAAACAGAGCAGAGTCTGGGTCCCCAGCGCCCCCGGCCATGGGGGGGCCAGCAGGGGCCAGACGGGGAACCAGCCCCTTCCGTGCTGGCGGCGATGGCCTGCGCCGGGGCGGGCGTCCCCGGGGGACACGGGCAACCCAACCACCCACCACTCCGGTGCTGCAGGGGCACCCGCGGCGAGGTCGGGGGGGTCCCTGGGGCCGCCGTTAGACGGCGGTAGTCCTGCCGAAGAGGGGCATGGAGACGGGGAGGTGCCAGGGTCCTGGCTCGTAGGTGTCCCTGCTGCTGAGCTCTGAGTCCGTCCAGCTGGGAAACATGCGGGGGGAGCACTCTGCCTGCAGGTAGAGGTCCGGGCAGGCAGGGCTGGGGCTGGCCGAGCGGGGCAGGTGCAACGCCGAACCGTAGCCGGCGTCCAGGAAAAGGGGTTTGTAGCTGGGGGGCTGCTCCTGCTTCTCCAGCCGCTCGTGGCTCAGGAAGGGGGCATTGATTTTGCGGTAGAGCCCCCGTGTGTCCATCAGCACCTCGCTGTATGGTGGCGGGGGCTCCGCCATCAGCAGTGCCTCCTCATAGCACGGCGGCTTTGACAGGTCTGACTCTGCAAGGCAAAGCCCCCCCCAGACCCCGCTGCCATCAGCACTGTGCCCCAGCTCTCGCACTGCATCCTCCCCATAACAAGGGGGAGGTGCGTGCTCTGGGGATGCCAAGAGCCCCCCCCCCAGCTCCTTACCGTGCCGGCAGCTCCAGGGCCGGGGGGGCGGGATGTGGTGGGGGTGATGATGGTGGGGCTCGAGGCGCAGGCGGTGGGGAATGGCGATGCCGGGGGGGCTGCCCCCGTAACCCTCGTAGTGCAGCGGCTCCAGCTCCAGCGCGCGCAGGCTCTGCTCCCGCAGCCGCTCCTCCTGCTGCCGCTTCACCCGCCGCCGCAGGTAGCTGCAGAAGCAGCATAGCAGCACGATGAGCCCCCAGATGAGCCAGAAGCCCGCGAAGCAGGTGAGGAAGGTGTAGGTGCCCTGGGACATCACCATCTTGGCTGCCGGCCCTGGGGGAGGCCCCTGCCTCTCCCTGCCCTCGGGGTGGGGGACGGGATGCTCAGGGCGGCGGCAGGGCCAGGGCAGGAGCCGATGCTGTCAGGGCCGCCGAGGGCATCTCCTCAGGCCGTACCCGGCGGCGTCTCCTCCAGCCCGTGGGCGCCTGCCGTCAGGGGTCCGTCCTCGCCATGGAGCCAGGGGGGGCCGGAGCGGGCGGGTCAGGCCTGGGTGCGCTGGGTGGGTGGCGGGGCGGGGGGCTGGCAGGGCGGGCGACAGGGGGATGGGGCCGGCAGGGTCCTGCTGCCCATCGCTGGGAGGGGGCCCTGCAACGAGACAGACCCGAGCGTGAGCGCCATGGGGACCCGGCCGCCTGTTCCCATGGTGACTCGCTCCACATGCGCAGCAGCGCCCGCAGCCGGCGTGGAGCTGTGTCCGGCCCCACGCGAGCCCCTGCTGTTGCCCCCATGGCTGCAAACCTGCACACCCCCCAGCACCCTGCCGTGGTGCTGCCGGGTACCTCAGGGTGGGAGACAGATGCTGTGGGCCCTCAGCATCAATGCCCTCAAGGTCACGGGGCATCCACTGGCATCTCCTCCTATCCTGCCCTGAATCGGCTGCAGAGCTCGGGCACCCCGGCCCCTGCGCTGCCCAAAGTGGGGTGGCTCAGGGACGGCTGCCTGCAGCACGTGGTGCTTCTGGGAGCACGTGCACTGTGGCTGTCACTGGCCTTGTGGCCACCAAAGAGGGTCAGGGGATGGTGGCACCCGACACAACGATGCAGGAGCGGGGGGGGTTGGTCCCGATGGGGACTGTCACCTCTGCCAGGTCCCTGCCTTTAGGCAGGCTGACAGCTCGGTCACATCCACCTGAGCACTGAACAGGGACAGCTCGTGCTGATGGGGGCTGTGCACATCAGAGAGCGAGGAGCAGCACCCATGGGTGCTAGCAGGCAGGCACGTAAGCACCCATCAGGATTATTATTGTCATGGTGTGGGAGAGAACGGGCTTGCCATCAGGGAGCGGGGCGAGCGCTGGAGCAGTGGCGGCTCAGGGCAGGGTGACCACAGAGGTGCCACCGCTCCAACGTGCCTCCGCTGGGCGAAGGGTGAAGGGGCATGGGGTCCCTGGCCACCCCGTGGGGCAGGGCCACGCAGCCAGAGAGGGGACCACGGTGGGGTCACCACGTGTCAAGGGGTCTGGTGGGGCAGCGGGAAGGACAGCGGGGCCAGAGGGCCAAGCCCAGCCGGAAGGAAGGAGAGATGGGGAAGGAAGGCGCCAGGGAGCCCTGGCCACACTCTGGTGGGCAGCTGTGGGCAGCACAGGCTGCTCCATCACGCAGACAAAAGCGGAGGCAGAGGCAGCGTCGGGATGTGGACCTTTGGGCAGGGGGTGCCCCAATCCTCCACCGCTGCCCGGCTCAGGCCAGCTTGGTGTGGGCACAGCTCGCTGGCCCCGGCTGCAACAGGCTCCCCGCCGGCAGCCTGGGTATCCCCAGGGGGGCACCGTGCGGGAAGGGCCGTAGGTCGAGAACCGGAGTAACGGCCGGGGGGACACCGGGAACCGGGACAGGGCGGGCTGGTGGCGCCTGGGGACCGGGGGCCTTTGCAGCTGGGGCGTGCGGGGGGAGCGGGGCTGCCGGAGCCGGGGACGTGCGGGCTGGGGGAGGCGCGGGGCCGAGCTGGGAGACACCCACGCCGGGCGGGGAGCGGATCGGCCGCCCGGCTGAGAGCAGCCTCGGAGCCAGGCCCTGCCGGTATCCTCGGGCCGCCCCGCTGCCCCCAGCCGGGCCCCGCTGCCCGCGTCGCATCCCCGCTCGGTGCCCCCGGCGGGAGGGGGACACCGCGGCGGGGACCTCCCCGCTCCCGGTGCCGGGCGCGGCAGCCCCCTCCTCATCCTCATCCTCATCCTCCTCCTCCTCTTCCTCCCACCTCGGGTCGCGCGCCCGCCGGGCACAGACCGGAGGCACGCGCCCTGGTACGCGCCGCGCGCCTCCGCCCCGGCCCCCGGTTCCCGGTGGCGGCGGCCCCACGCGCCC
>VWYH01001024.1:21513-69284 GCA_013399365.1 Pampusana beccarii
CCCCGCCCGGGCTCCCGCCCCGCCGCTCCGCCCCGCCCTCGGCTCGGGGAGGGACCCGGAGCCGGCGGGCCCCCCACACCCCCTCCCGGCACCCGCCGCCGAGCGGGGGCTACCGGTAGAGCCCCGCACGGGGCGAGGGGAACGGGCACGGCCAAGGGAATTCCCCCTCCCCGGGGAACGGCCGCGGGATGCCGGTGGCGTGAGGGCCGTGGCATCCCCGGGAGTGGCCGCGGGACCCCCGCGGGGTGGGGGCTGGGGATCCCCGGGTGACGGCCCCGGGGTCCGGGTAGGGTGACAGCCCCGCGGTGCCCCATGAGGCGATGCCATGGGGTCCCCCATTCCGTGGCCATGCACTTGCCAGGGGGTGGCTGTAGGGTGCCAGGGGGTGCCAGCCACCTGCTGCCCCTGGTGCCAGTGTCTTCAGGGGGTGACGGCCATGTGCTCCCCCAGGGTGACGATCTTAATGGCCCCCACCACAGCCCTAGCCCACTGGGACACTGCAGTGGGACATGTGGCTGTGCCAGGTTGGGGTTCCAGCCTGGCCCTGAGGACAGCGGGGGTCAGAGGTGGCATTAGGTGACACAGCAGGCCACCCCACTCCTTCGGGGCTGCCCTTGCCCTGGAGCAGATCCCTCGCTGGCCTGGCCCAAGCACTTCCCCCCTGCACTAGGGCTCCCCCAGCCATTTGCTGTTTGAGATAGCATCAGCTCTTCTCTGCCGTGCCTGGGGCTGGTGGTCACGGTCCCCATGGGAGACCCCCCCATGGGCGCCTTGGGACTGTGCCCAGCTCAGAGGCAAGAGCACCCGCTGTCCCTTCACTGCCCTGCTCTGTGCCAGGCCCGGAGGCCGGGGGGGTGACTGGGTGCAGGTGCCCAGCGAGGGTGCCCCACGCCGGCCATGACCCCGCCGCCGCTTCCTCCCCGTGGGCAGGGCGGCGGGCGCCCGCTGCAGCCGCACACACAGCGCATTGTTCTGCCAGAGCCCGGCCGGAAGGATTTCCTCCATCCTGGCCAGGGGACCACCCAGGGATGCTGGGCACCAGCAGCCCGCTTGTGCCACAGCCGGGCAGAGCGGCTCCGGCAGCTGGCTGAGCCCTGTCGCCTCGCTCAGCGCAGGGCCGTGCTGGCCACGTCTCCCCCGGCCGCCTCCTTGGCTCTGGCCCCAACTCACCTTGCTGGAACTCGTCTCCCGTGACCGGACCTCACAGCATGGCCGCGGCAGCCCGATGGTGCCGGCTCGACGGTTGCGGGGGTGCCCAAGCCGCACCCAAGGTGGGCAAGGGGCTGTGGCCATGCAGGGGAGTTTGGGTGCTCCCTCGGGGCACGGGTAGCGCAGAGGTGGGGGGCATGGCGAGAACCACTGGCATCGTCAGGGCAGGGCGAGGGTGAGCAGGGGGAGCCAGGCCTCCGGCCCCGCCAGCACCGGGGGCCGGGAGCTGCCTTCCCCTTCCCCACGGCGGCGGGGGGAGGCAGGCGGGGGAGCGGTCCCCGAGCCACATGGTGGGCTGGAGGAGGAGCCGTTGCCCAGGCAACAGCTGAGAGCATCCTTCACCCTGGAAAATCGTGTGCCGGTGCTGCTCCACAGCCCCACGGCTCGGGGCAGGGCCCAGGACCCCCCAGCACCACGAGTGCCCACCCGGAGTTGCCCAGGCCCTGTTGTATCCACAGAGCCCAGACCCTGTGGCTCCAGCTGTGCACCAGCACCCCTGTGCCCAGAGCCTGCTCCCCCACAGCAGGGACAGGGGTGGGGAACAGGCACCCCCCAAATGCCAGGGCTGGGACACCGCTGGGCAGGGGGGGAGCTGGGGGCAGGCAGAGCCCCTTCCACACCACGCTCATGGCTTGGCCACAAGCTGCCCACACCCCGTTCTGCCCACAGAGCCACGCTGACCGTGTGACAGACGCCACTGACATGTCGGTGACCCCAGGACCTCTGTGCCAAGGTCCCACAGCCCAGGCAGTGCCGGGAGGGCGACATGAGCGTCCCTGGCCGGTGAGGTGGGAGCAGCAATCCCCGGGCAGTCCCCATCCCCCCGCCCTGCCGGTCTTCCTTCCACGGCTGCTGAAAATTCCTGGATTTTACCCCAAGATGCCCCCTCCGAGTGTGAGAACTCCTCCTCGCCTGCTCCCATAGCAACTGTTCCCTAGCTACCCAGCCGCACTTGCTATTCTCATCCCTGTGCAGCTGTGTGCGGCCCCCCCGGCGCTGCGCATGAGGCTGCGCCGGCCCTGGACCCCAACCCCGCCTCCCATCATCCCCCTTGGTGACTGTCCCGACCCTAACCCTGCTCACGCTGTGTCCCCAAGCCGAGGGGCTGTCCCATGGGCTAAGGGGGCAGCGCTCAGTGCCGGCACAAGGTTCACCTCTGCATGGCTCCCCTCGAAGACACGACTCATGGTGCCTGGAGGGCAGCAGGACTCTGCCCCCAGCCCCACACACTCATGACAGCCCAGAAGGGCAGACAGGAGTGGGGGGACATGCCCCAAAGGGGACCACAGCAAACATGAGCGTCCCAATGGCACGAGGCCTTGTGCCTGTCATGGCCCTGCACCGACTGAAACCACCCAGCAAAACCCACCAAGGGCCACCCGCAGTCCCTGGGGCTCAGCACCAGCAGAGCCCCAGCAGCCCAGAAACAGGGTGCCTGCTCCTCCCCTCCATACAGCCACCAACCCCGGACAGCCTGGAGCAGGCTCCCCCTGACACTACAGCAATGCAAGGCACGGCAAATCATACACTTAACAAAAGGTTAAAAATTTAAATACTCTCCAACTTTAGTGCAAGGCAAGCGAATGATACCACAGGTCCAAGTAGGTGCTCAGCCCCCCTGGGCTACTGGCTCAGAATGAGCACAAGGCAGCAGCATGCACACATGAAGGCACACACGCGTGTGCGTACATACACACAGAAGAGATGAGTTATTGCTCGGGACACAGCTGGGACGGGTGTGCACAAGAAGGGACAGGACAAGCAGGACAGAGAGGGGAGCTGAGCCCCACGCTGTTCCCCAGGGTTCCAGCCCCTCCACTCCCGTCCTCGGGCACAGGAGCTGTGCCGGGTCTCCAGCACCTGTGGGGACACAGGCTGAGCCGGTGCAGGCAGCAGGACAGCCCCAAGCTCGCTCACTCTTAGGTCACAGTTCACAGCATGACCCTGGTATCCCTTTACCATGGCTTTGCTCCCCAAGAGCAAAGCTCCTTGTGTGCCTGCTCCTCTGACACCAAGCTAAGCCTGGGAACCACAGCATCCCCAGATGGCTGGTCCAGAGCTGGCGGGACTGCGCTGGGGCCATCCCGCACCACACCGGGGATCAGACTGAACCTTCGGGCCCAGCAGGTGCTGCAGGCAGCCTGCGGTGGGCTGGAGACGGGGCCGGGATCAGCTCCCCGGAGCTGGCAGCATGTGTGAGACGAGGCAGGAGGAAGCAGGATCCGGCAGACGGGGAAGCGGGGATGAGGCAGTGACGCTCTGCTGCCAGGATGCAATGGTAGACGCTTTGGCACAGCGCTTTCCTGTGCCTTGGGGCTGAGCAATGGACTCCGCTGGAGCCAGGGTCACCTCAGCACGGCCAGAAAGGTCCAGGAAAGATGCTTGAGACACCTCAAGGCACAGAGGCCTCTGCCCAGGACTCCCTGGTACAAAGCTGGGACCGTCACTCCCCCCATAGGAGGACATTTGTGCCTGTGACAGGGTGGGGGCAGTGCAGGCCCCCACCTATAGATTAAAAACCAACATATGATATGTACAGACCAACGTATATAAATATACACCAACCCTGCAGTGCTGCTTCGGCACTGTGGAATGTGTCAGCAGAGCTGCTCCAGCCTGGCCTCAGCCCACGTCGGCACATTCGCTCCCTCTCTCCCCGGGCCCGGGAGGGGAGCGGCAGCCGACGAGACAATCCCAAGCGGCAGATTCAGAAGGGTCCAGGCCTGTCCCGGGCACAAGGGCTTGCCCACGGCCAGAGACCCCTCGGCCCGAGCCGTGTGCTGCTGCCAGCCCTGGAGCCATCCCCACAGTCTTCAAATACAGACGAGTAAAGCTGTAAACAAATCCACCTTGTGGAGCCGCTGCTACTTTTGTCCTTCAGGCTGGGCTGTTGTTCTGCTGGGCACCCAGAGAGGCAAGGGGGTCCCAGGGGCCGGAGAACCAGCTGCGCTCTACAGCCGGGTGGGCTCTTCCTCGCTGTCGCTGCAGTTTCCACAACAGTCCTGAAGTCAGAAGGGCAAGGAGAGGGAGGAGGGAGAGAGGAGCACAGCAAGCAGAGGGTGAGCACGGTCACAAAACTCAGCTTGCAGCTGCTCTCTGGCAGGGAAGGGCCAGGCACCCCCCGGCCTGCGCATGGAAGAGCTACATGGAGGCAAGGGGCTGGAGGGGACCCCCAGTTTGGAGAGGAAGAGTCAAACTGCATTTGGGCGTTCAGCTCTTGGCAGACAGGCTGGTGAGCACGCAGCTGACTAGCTCGAAGCTGGGAAGATGGGCTCCATGGACTACAGGCACCCAGCTCAGTGTCAGCACAGCCCACCTGCTTCACTTGGGGCTCGGCTGGCTGCAGAAGCAGCCGAAGCCCTTTTTGCTGGACTGAGAGGCAATGCCAAACCCTTCATGGTTTCTCAACCCTTCTGTGTGTCCTGGACACCTGAAGAGAGGAGTGAAGGGAACTTCCCACAGCCCCCTGGGAGCGGAGCTCCCAGCCGCAGCAGCGCAGGGGCAGCTTTGGCTCAAGCTGAGGACAAGGCCTCCCCCAGGAAGGCAGCAAGAGCAGGGAAGCGGGATTAGTGGCTCAGGGAGCAGTTAGAACAACAAGCAGCTTGTGCTCTGCTGGGGGAAGGGGTCAGGCACTGAAGGACAACACTCCTCTTTCCCAGATCTTGCCACGTCCGCGGGCCACCGGGTATTTCCCGGAGCAGAGCAGCCAGGAGAGACTGCTCACCTCTGGAAAGAGAAAACACGTGGCAAATCACAGCTCAACCCCTGCCACAGGCAGCCGCCCGTACTCTGGCAGGTCCTGCCTGCCTTGGGGAGGGCTGGGAATCCCAGCCCAGAGCTGGCCCTGGCCCTGGCTCGGGCAGCCAGCTGAACAGTGACACACACAGCTGGCCGTGGAAGCCGGAGTCAGCACCGGGCAGCTGAGAGTGGGTCCAAAGCCAACCACACTTGAGTCCCACAGCTGCAAGCAGCTGTTGGGAGGCAGCAGCCCAGACTTTGCCAGTCCTGGAAAAAAGGCAAAGACTGTTCTGGGCAGAGGAGACAGGCAGGCAGGCAAGCCCAGAGCAGCTGCGAGACGCTTCCGTTCTCCTCATCCCTCGAAAGCGCTGCTCTTTCTGCCTGCTCAAGGTCTGGCAAAAATGCTCCGGGGAATTCAGGAGCCCCCACAGCCCAACCCAAGAGCCAGGTCTTCTTCAGGGATGGTATTATTCATGGAGGAAGGGAGCAGACTTGCTACTTCAGTGCCTTCAACAACACCCCTCTGCCTGTGTGATCGCAGCACATTTAGCCAGGACACTCGATCCCAGCCCCCTCGACTCCCCCAGCACAGGGAACACCAGCCAGGCGAGGGCTGGCTCCCTGCAGCCTTGCGTGGGTCCCCCTGAGAGCCCTGGGGTCCTGTGGCCCAGCACAGGGGGAGACTCTGCCCGCTGCCCCCTCGTGCCCACCTCCCTGCCAGATTTGCCTGTCACAGGCAGGAGCAGGCTGACTGCTGCTGGAGGACTTGCTGGGCAAACACTCTTACCTGTCTGCTGAATAAGCGCTGGAGTAACCCTTTTTTGGGCTGTGGGGAAGGCTGCCCTTTCCAGTCCAGGTCTGGGGGCACCGTGCCGTCTGTGCTAAAGACGTTCAACTCCTTAAAACACTCTGTCTCGACCATCTGGAAGAGGGTAAAGACGGTTGCAGCAACTGCCACACAAAACCCGTCATGGAGGGCTCAGCAGAGCGCCAGAGCAGCAGGGACAGCACGAACCCTGCAGGACACTGCACTCGGCCACAGTGGGCACAAGCAAAGACCAGCCCTGCAAACCTACCTCGTTCTGCCAAGGAATGGGCACGCTTCCTGTAGCAAACTTCTGGTAGAAGTCGTTGTCCGTGGGCTCCAGCTCCACCCCTTTCACTGTGGAGAACTGCTCAATGTCCAGAACATCCTTGCAGTAGATGGCCTGGGGCTAAACAGCACAAAGATTGCTCTAACGCCAGGCTCCATGACGATGTCACCACCTCAAACAACTGTGGCTCGTGGCCAAGCTCAGGCCCCTTCTGCCTGCAGCCCAGAGCTTGCATGACCCCCATTCTGCCAGGCTCCAGAAATGAGGGGGAAGGGGACGGGTGCCATCTCATCAGGTGAGCCACCCCGGGGTTCACGCTTCCCTTGACAGCACCACTGGCTAAAGGGGTCAGGACATGGAACAGTCACTTACATCTGGCTTGAAGGGGGGGTCCAGCATGCCCGCTTCCAGCCTCCTGAAGTTGAGGTGCTTGAAGAGAGGGTGCTCCTTTACTTCCTTGGCCCCAGCTCCTCGGCACCCCAGGCGTTCCAGAGGGTCTTTGCACAGGAGCTGCAAACACAAAGGAAATCAGCGTGCTGGGTGGAGGGCGCTTTGGGCAGGGGCAGCCCTGAGGTTGGCCAGGCTCCTGCAGCATCCCTAGGGACAGCAGGGCCTGCCAGGCAGCTGGGGGAGCGAGGAATTCAGGCACTCTGGACCCTCTTGCACTGCCTTATCAGAGACAAGGGACCCCAGCTGCCACCAGCACCTCTGCAGGGAGCAGCCCCAATGTTCTCCCGCTGTGTGAAAAGAGGTGGTGGGAGCAAAGGGACAGGGACACGCTCATACCATGGTGCAGAGCGAACGGGCGCAGGGTGAGAACTTCTCCGAGTACTCCTCCTGCACTTCCTTCACCAGCCGCTCCACCTCCTCCCGCTTGATCTTCTTCTTGCGTTGCTGGAAGGGGGACTGTCCCTCGATCATCTCGTACACCAGGCAGCCCAGAGCCCACCAGTCCGGGCTGAACGTGTAGCGCTCATTCTTTACCACCTCTGGAGCTGCATAGGAGCAGGAGTGAGGGATGTGTGAGGACAGGGAGAGCGTGGGTGCAGTCAGAGACCAGTTTTTGATCAAATTAGGGCCACTTACCCATGTAGCCAACTGTCCCCACCCGGCCCTTGATCGTTTGGCCCTCTGGCACGTGTACAGCCAGCCCCAGGTCTGAGATACGGATGTGACCTGTAGAGGTGGGGGTGAGTTAGCACAACAAGGTCAAGGGACATTTGAAGCTGCTAATAACATGGAGTAACCTGTTTCAGGAACAAGAAGAGAGAAGGACCCAGGCCCAGGGCTCCTCTTGACCTGCACTCACCATGGTCATCCAGCAATATGTTCTCTGGCTTCAGGTCCCTAGGAAGGAAGAGACTTGATTAGCAAGAAGCCAGCTGTCAAAGCAAAGGACACGAGAAACGGTGACATCTCAAGAAGTCACAGATAAGCAGCAGAGAGATGCAATGTCCCTGCCTCAGGCACACACATAATCTTCCCCTCACCCCTGCCCTGCAAGCTCTCCCCTCCCAGGCAGAGGCCAGGCATGACAACCTTCACCCCCTGCGAGGAAGCAGTGGGCCTGTGCCTGATTCCCTCCTTGCAGGTGCAGAACTCACTGCAGGACAAGACGTGCAAAAGAGAAGAAGCAGAAGCTTCTTCTGCTTGTCCTGTCCCAGGGCAAGGCACAGGGTATGACTAGGAGGGACCTTCTGCTCCATGTTCAGCCACATTATCCCTAATGCAGCATCACACAACACGCTGAGTACAGTCATACAATCAGCTTGTTCTCCCTCCTGCCCAGCTCTCAGGCTGGGTGGTTTTGGGCAGCGTACCCTCCTTTGTTCTAGTGTCAACACTGCCCAGCAAGTTAAGCACCCAAGTGCCTGCCCCGAGGTGTTCCCAGCACAATCACATCCTGTTCTTGGTGATCATTTACCAGTGCGAGGAAGCCAAGCTAAGCGTCCCCGTGCTTTCTGTTCCTGATCTCCACTCGCCCAGCTCTGTGCTGCTTTCAAGCCTGAGCTTGTTTTCTTGATCAGACAGACCCAGCTGGACTAGCAAGAGCAGCAGGAACCCTCTTGCTTCTGCAGCCCGTACAAGGTCTCCCAGCAGGGACCAGGCAGCGTGTACCTGTACACTATTCTCTCCTGGTGCAAGTCCTCCAGGCCACAGCAGATCTCAGCAGCGTAGAAAGCTGCCCGGGGCTCCTCGAAGCCAGCTTCTCCCATGTGGTAGATATGGAACTTGAGGTCCCCTCCATTCATGAGGGTCAGCACTAGGCAGAGAGCATCTTTAGTTTCATATGCATAGGCTAAGCTCACCTGCAATTCAGGGCAGAAAGGCTGTTAGAAGACACAGCTGGAAGAGGGTGGTGCCTGCACTCTGACGGGCACTTTGTCACCCAAGCAGCCGCTCAAGGGCAGCAGGACTGGCCCTTTGCCAGCAGAGGAGGAACTGTGCAAACCCAGGGAGGATGTGGGAGTGCCCAGCAGCCCCAGCACACCCCCAGCTTTCCTTAGACACTATTTCCCTGAGCCAGAACCGCTCCCTGCCAGGGCAAGCAGCACCCACCAGCAACCCCCAGGGCAGTTTCTGATGAATCCTCCACAAAGGGAGGTTTCAGGCTGTCCACACAGCAGTGCAGGCAGGGAGCTCCCCACCACACAGCTCAGGGCCAGGCTTCTGCCCATTTGGCTTCCTGGAGACAGTTCTTGCTGCTTTCTTCTGGCCCAGAGGTAACAAGGTGCCTGTGAGACCAGATGGGTGCTTGGGCCTGACTATGGGGACATTACAGCATTTCGTGGAGGCAGTAGGAAGCCCCGCCAGACCCTGGCCTTGCAAGAGATTTGCAGCCACCAGAACCCTACCCCGTGGGCAGGACCTGCTTCCTCCTCTCTGCACGGGGTGAGGAGCACAGAGGTGTTGGGCTGGCTGGTTGGAGGAAGAATCAACCATTGCAGCAAAGTGAGAGCAATTCCTATGTACTTACTACAAACCTACTGTTCACTTTTTCCAGGATCTGTTTCTCATTCAGGGCCATGGCCTCTCCCTTCCGCTTTTTGATCCTTTTTTTCTCCAGCTTCTTGCAGGCATACATCTTCCCCGTGGCACGCACTTGGCAGGCACAAACCTGGAACGGGGGGACAAGGCTCAGCACCCTCCTCTTGCCACTTCCAGGGTGGGGGTCTAGGTTCTGCTCTCAGAAAGAGGTACAAGAAGGCAGACATCCCTGTCCCCACCTCACTCTGAGGTTAGTGAGAAGCCTCTTGTCAAAGCAAGGACACAGGGAAGAGCGACATGTCCAGATGTCACAGATAAGCAGCAGAGGGCTGCGATATCCCTGCCACCTGTAGCAGCACCGTGGCTGGTGCCTGGGAAGACAGAAGGGCCACTCCAGCAACAGAAGGAAGCCTGGCAGCGACCGTTTTCAGGAGAGCAGTTTCCCCTGCCAAGACACCAGCAACAGAGCTGACCCTCTGCCCAGGCAGCAGGACACACCACGGGGCACATGTCAGCTGCCCTGTGCAACACCTGCCACAGCTCCTGCCCCTCAAAAGGGAACTGAGAGCTCATGCAATGCCCAGAGCACAGCAGTGCACAGCGCAGGGCCCCCAGCCAGCAGCACCTGCCTCCAGGCACCGGAGCAGCTCGTGCCGCCCTGATGGCCAACCCAGGTCTGCATCTGCCAGCGGGCAATGCTGCCTGGTAGCCCGAATGCGGAGGAAACGCTGGTCACTCACCTCCCCAAAACCGCCCTTGCCCAGCACACGGTACTGGCGGAAAGTGTTTTTGGTCACTGGCTGCCTGTGAGGCAAAGGAAACTGGAGTGAGATGGGAGAGAGCAGGGGCTGAAGCCCAAATCACCCCCATGCCCTGGCCTGCGAGACTGCAGCTCACCCCAAAACCCCTGCTCAAGCAGACCTTGCTGCCCTGTGAGGCAAGCAAGGCTGAGGCTGCTGATGGTGCCAAGAAAGGGCCCTGAAGAAGAGCAAGAGCAGACAGAGGCCAGGCTCTTGGCTCTTGCTGTGGCCCAGGATGGGAAGGAGCCTGAGGAACCCTCAGGCAGCCCACACGAGCAGGGTGCAGGTCTCCCAGTGATGCCAGGGAGCGTTACCGTTCCAGCCATTTCCACTGCAGGAAGCGGTTGAAGTACAAGCTGTCGAGGTAGTCAGCAAAGGGAGCCACACTCAGGTAGTCATGGATAAGCCTAGGAGAGAGCAGAGCCAGCGAGGGTCCTGAGAGCTGATCACAGCTGTGGAAAAAGCCAGCAGTCCAAGGAAGGAGGAGGTGAACAGCCCTGAGAGCCCATTTACTTTGCCATCCTCTCACCCAGCCTGGTGCTGAATCACCCACGTAGCCCTGGCCCAGAAAGCCCCCTCTCCACGCTAAGCCTGATGCAAAAGGAAGGCACATTGGAGGCACCGCTGTGACGAACACAGCACCCTGGGACTGGGCTGGCACTGCTAATTGTGGCCTCTCAGCACCAGCTCGGGCTGCAGGACAAAGGGGGACGATGGGACTCTTTGCAATTGCCCCTCTGCTCACAGGGCAAACGTGCACACAAGGCTGTAATCAGCTGCTGAAAGCTGCTCGGAATGTTCAGCACCAGGCGCTGAGTTGTTCACTTTCAGATGAATATCCAGCACAAAAGGCTGCAGGGATCCTGCTCGAGAGAGCTAACTGCCTCGGAGAGCGGTGCCAGGGCTGCCCAGCGGAGTAAAGAGCCTTAGACACAGCGTCTACGCTGGAGACATGCATCAAGGAGAAGTGGACGGGCTCTTCCCTTTCCAAAGCTTGCCAAGAGCAGGCAGGGCCCAGCCCGGAGGCTCCACATTCAGACAGTGACACCAGCTACCACACATGGAGCTAACGCTCCCCAGAAGGCTGCAGCAAACCCATTGCCACAGCCCTGCACTCGATTAAGCAATGTGCTCCAGCTACTGTTCAGGGAGGGGTGGAGGCCGTAAGCCCGGTTTACCTAACGGCTTCCGCTTTGCACCCGGAGCCAGGACCTCTGCGCTTCTGCTGCGGGAACAGAAGTGACCTTAGATCCCTGCAGCAACAGGCAGCGTAAACCAGCCACAACAGCCACATCTGGGGCCAGCGGGAAAGGACAGCTGGCACCAGCTCTGCAGCTGTCAGCTCTGCTCTACGGGTGCCAACGAGATCCTGGCACAAGACTTGGAACAGCAGGGCCAGATGCTGAGGCTTGCTGGAATGGGGTCTTCCCACATGGCAGCCTCAGACCCACGGCAGACTGAGAGCAGTGACAGAGGTTTCTGCAGCAGCCTGTGGCTCCCAGAGCCCACAGGAGCTCCTTGTGCTTGCTTTCCTGTAGCTGTGCTGCAAACCGCCAGCCCAAAACTTCCCAGGCCTCAGCCCTAGCACCCGCCCTTGCTCTCCTGGAGGAAGGGACCACAGGGGTTGAGGAGAGACGGCTGCAGCCTCTACTCCGTGCCGCGGTGCCACCTGAAGGCAGGCCCCAGCCCTCCAACTTACTTAGTGGATTCCTTGAAGAGCTCCTTGGAAGGTTCCTGCTCCAGCCTCTCACAACAGGCATCTACCAGCTGCGAGGGGACTTCAGGCACATGGTCCTCACTCTGGGGACAAATGGATGGAGTCAGACACAGGGAGCAGAGCCCAAGGGTCCTGACAGGAAGGAGAAGCCCACAGGAACAGCACACAGGTGCCCGTCTGCTTGAGGGTCAGTGGGAAAAGCAGCGATGGTTGCTTGTGAGGTGGGGAGGTGGCTTTGTACTCTGCCCTCACCATCCTGCCCAGCACATCGGCTGTGGCGGGACACGGGTAACGACAGCTGTCAGCTTTCCAACCACCCTGCTGCTGCAGGCAGCAAACACAACCCTCTTACTCACATGTGGCTTCAAGTACTTTTCAATCAGGTGCTGCCCGCATTCTTTCCGCTTCTCATCTGGAGCCACTTCGTACCCTGCCTGCACAGAGCAAACAGCGTGAGGAGCAGGAACCGAGCCCTGCAACCGGGCAACAGCTGCAGAGCAGCAACACCCTCTGCCCAAGGCTTCCCTGGCAAACCACATCTCCAGCAAACAGCTCCCTAAGCAACAGCCCAGCCCTGTCTTAGAGAAACTGCAACTCACCAGTTTTTCCTTCAGGAAAACCCTATGTGCCCAGAAGTACCTGGTCACAGCCACTCAGGGCCAACCAGTCCATGCCCAGGGCGCTGAGAACACCCCCACCTCCCCCAGCGAAGCCCAATGGGCTCTGTTCTTACCACGGCATCCAGGAACTTGATGCAGCGTGACAGCTCAGGTCGTGTCTCGCAGAACTGCCGAAAGAGCATGTGCCCGATGGGCTGCTTCTCGCACAGGCTGTGGTAGTCCCGCTCTGCAAAGGTGAAGAGCCCTCACTGCTGCAACCCTGGCCTGCGGCTCTCAGCCGGCTGCTCACAGGTCCCACCAGCCTGAGACCCCCAGGAGAGGGAAATGCACCCAACGGGGACAAGAGGTATGACTGAACTTTTACATTCCTCTGTGGAAGATCCTCTTCCCTGGAAGAGGTTTGAGCTGCCACTCTGTACAGCCTGCCTCCCTTGCTTCTAGCAGGGACCTTGGTATCTCCTGCTCGCCTGGAGGTTCTCCTCTCAACCTCTCCCCGCAGAGATCAACTGGCTACTCCAGACACACAACTTTCCTTGGAACGAGAGGAACACACTGAGCTCATTTTCAGGCAGATCTTCCAGGCCAAGAGTTGTTTTGATGACTCTTACAAACCACTCGTATTCCCAAAGGCCCTACTAGAAGCAGCAGCATCGAAATGAGAAGCAGCTTTTCCAGAGATGTCCTGTTAATGCTGCACACAGCAATTAGACCCTCCA
This sequence comes from Pampusana beccarii, assembly GCA_013399365.1. Lineage (NCBI taxonomy): Eukaryota > Metazoa > Chordata > Aves > Columbiformes > Columbidae > Pampusana > Pampusana beccarii. The sequence continues at coordinate 34,396 of VWYH01001024.1, forward strand.
CTCCATGGCACAGCCACTTGCTTGTACGCCAGCTCCTACTGCCCTCCGGAGCTTGGCTTCCCTGCCGGTTCCTCCCACCCCTCTCTGAAGTCTGGCAGCCCAGGCACAAACCCCTTTGACTACCCAGAGTACTTCCAGTCCTCTGCTTTTTTCCTTCCCTTCCACTCACAAGATGTTGTCTGATCACGAGCCAGAACAGAATTGTGTCACAGCTATTGCCACCAAGGGCTGCGGGCTGCTGGGGTGCAGATGTGCGGCCATCCGCGGGCGCGCAGGGGATGTTCCAGCGCTCCTGGGGCCGGGCACTGCCGGCTTCCCCTCCTCGTGCAGCAGTTTCTCCCGAGGAAGCTGCGGCTTCCTGAGGGTGCACGAGAGCGCGGAGATGGTGGGGCTGCGGTGGGGGAGGAGGCGGCCCCGCCAGCTCTGCTGCACCGGCCGGTTTCCTTGTGTCTGCAGGGGAAGGAGTTCCCTTCAGCTGGGAGGACCGGAGTTTGTTGAGGCGAGATCAGAAGCTTTCGGCCGCCCTCGCCGGTGAGATCAGAAGCTTTCAGCTGCCCTCGCCGCTGCCCAGGCCCACACGAGGGTGTTCGCTGTGGTCAGGGCACACAAAGCGCAATTCTGCGGTGGGCAACCAGCCGACCATGGCCACAGCCCTGCCAAGCCTCTGGAAATGCCTTTCTAGCAGGCTGCGAGGGGAAAATAAAACCACTCCAGCCAAAGAGTGACCCAAGCACGAGGAATGGAACCACCTTTACCATGGAGAAGCTACCCAAGGCAGCTGTCACCTGGGCCAGCACTTCATGAGAAGTGGGGACATGGGCAGTGCCAGCCAGCTGCTGGGAGGGACCTGCCTCCCAAAGCATCACAACATCACTGTCATGACAGCGGGACAGCAGAGACAGACAGACCACAGCCACCGGCAGAGGGGCAGCACAACAACAATGAAGTTCAGTGCTGGGAAACGTGTCATGACCCCCACAGGAAGGGTGGCTGTGGGCAGAGGATGGACACCAGCTGAGGGAAATCTCTGCTGGGGGCACACAAGTCAGAGAGGCAGAGAGAGGTTTGGACGGCCAAGATGGGAGCTCCGAGGAAAGCCCAGAGCTGTGCTCAGTCCTGAGAACTTGCTCCAGAAAAGCAGTTTGTAGCAAAACCAAAGCGAGAGTCTCCATCTGACCACACTTGACTGCAAACCTGGCCCTGAGAAGCGGTGCGTGGTGTGCACAGCAGCAAGGTGGTGGTGCACAGCGTGCACGGAGAGCACCAGGATGTTGTGAGCTTGCAGGTTAAGGTGTGGATGAAGGAGATCGAGTTATTCCAAGTGCTACAGTCCCCTGTGCCTTCAAATGGAATCACTCCTCCTCTTGGAGCTGCCAGGACCTGGAAAGCCTGGGCAGGGCAGAACTGGGGACTGGAGCTGTAGAAACTTCCCAAACCCACTCAGCCCAGTGACAGCTGCTCCGATTCAAGGCCAGTGCTGTTCCACTGTCCAGCTGGGAGCTGGATCCGGAGTGACAGCTCAAACAAGCCCTCCCCTTCCCAAGAAGCAGAGCGCTGCCACCCTCCATGCCCCAAAACAATTTCACACGATCTCAGGGCCAAGCCTGCTGCACAAACAACATTCAAACCATGAAGAATACAAAGTGCAGTATTGAAACAACAGGCCAAGCCCTGCCCAGCTGTACCTCATCCATAGCACACAGCAAGAACCCAGTTTTGCCCAAGTAAAGCTGCTGCACTAGTGTTAGAAGCCAAGGTTTGCAGACCAGGGCTGAAACCCAGCCCGGGAACCCAGAGGACATTCGCAGGACCTTTATTTATGCAAAGGCACCCCAGAGTGATGCTCCAGACCTCTGCAACACCAAGCAGGTCTGTTTGCACAGAGAAGGTGCCATCATCTCTAGTGAAGCTCTTCACAGTCTAGAAAGTGTGTGGGTACATCAACAGGGATTATCTGGTGAGCACCACGCAGCTGTGACTTACCCACCTATTGTTTCTTCTCTACACCCTGAGCTCCTGAGTGATCCTGGATGGGTTTTGGCTGACACACTCCCCATTATATGTCCCTGACCCTCACGGACTCAACCGCCTTCACGTGTGCGCGGCTTTGGGGGGCACAACACCCACCCACCCGCCCCGCTCCGGAGCTCCCGCCCGCCACCGCGTCTCACCGAGGGTTTGGCGAAGATCCTCGCAGAGGCTGATGTGAGGGAACTGCAGCATCTGGCGCCATTTCTTACTCTTGCCTTTCCGGTTTCCACCACCGCCTGCATGGCACACAAAATCAGTACACGAGTTATGAAGCAGGGACGTCTGGTTGCAGCCTCACCTTGCCAGAAGCCGAGAGAGGAGACACCCTCTGTCCACTTACACGAGCAAGCCCAGGCAAGGAAAACAAGACCGAAGTGGCACCGCCATTTCCTGGCTGGTGGAACAAAAGCTTTGGAGGCTCCGACTGCCAAAGGAAGCGGATGGACCAAACCGCTCTGGCTGCTGAACAAAGTCCCAACCCGGAACACGAAGACCTTTCACCTGGACACCTCAGTTAAGTTGTATATAAGATGGGAGAATCAGGGCAGGAGAACCTAAAGCCACAGGTTACTCAGCCTGCACAAGAGTGTTTGGCTCCCAGGCCTGTCCTCAGGACCTCTGTATAACTAATCATCCCTCTAGGCCAAGCCTTGCTGGTGTGAAGCTCTTCCTGCTGTAGTAACTATGTTAATGCCACCTACTCATTCCAGACTGACTGTTTACTCCAGGGAGGGGCTCTCAGAGAGAGGACAGAGGCTGGGAGACAGGGCTCTCATCCCTGCTCCACAGAAAACTCACTGCATCGCCCGGGGCTCCTCACTTCAGTTTCCCACCTGTGAAGTGGGGACACTCCCACCCTTCTCCAGAGATAAGCCAGCCTCAGAAAAGCAAGATCCAAGAACCAGATAGCATTCCAGCTTCAGTTGCTGGAGTAAATGCCCAGTGCTGTAGGACAGGGTGGGAAAGCTTCTAGATAGACCAAAAAATTTACATCACAGCAGGCACTAAGTACTGAAATACTGATTGCTGGGATGAGCCGCTCTCCAGGGATTGCCTTCCCCCACCTTGCACACACCTCCCTTTGGAAACACATTAAACCATCCTGTTGAGTTGGGCCAAAGGCTTTCTGAAACCAGGGGCGGGTTGAACATCATTTATCAGCTCTTGAGAAACACTTTCATAACACTTTCCTCCAGTACAGATGCAATTCAGCCCCTAGTCCCAGACACAGTCCCTGGGCATCCAGCTCCCAGTTGCGCAGGAGGCCTTGGTTGGACAGACCGGTGGGACGGGGCCACCGCCGCCTGCCATGGGGCCAGCCCCAGGTCCCAGCCCCTGGCACGCCACGGGTCGCTGTGCTCCGTCTGTGCTCCGTCTGCCCCGCAGCAGCAGCTGGGCTGCACGATTGTACAAACGCAGGAAGGAAGTGACTCAAGGGTAAGCAGGGCTGGAAGAAACCAGCAGCACAGACACCTTGTCAGCCACGGCTTGTGGCACCCAAACGGATGGGGACAATGAAGTGAGGGCACAAGAGGATGTGCCACCCTCACCCCCACGAGCGCTCAGTGAAAGGCAGTTGTGCCCCACAGCATCTGGAGGACGAGGCCCAGCCGCTTGCGTTTCCTCGAGTTGTTTGCTTTGAAAGGAGGCTCCAGCGCCGTCACGCAGGGTTTGCCGCCGCCCTCGCGGTGCTGCAGCAAACGGCCGGCAGTGAACTGTCTCCTGCACACCAGCCTCCCAGCACCCTCTTTTCAGAGACGGGGCAAGCAGTGGAACACCTCCACCCAGACCTCATCACAGCGGAGCTTCAGGGCTTGGTGACAACACCACGCCGGTCTGTTGTCCCTCCACCAGAGGCCAGCAGGGAAGGGGGATGATGGGGGAAGGATCCTTCACCTTCCCTGGGCCAAACCCTCCTGGAAGAGTTTGAAGGAAACACAGAGCATGGTGACCCTATAGCAGCAGCTGATGGTGGCTGTCAGCAGCCCCCGAAGGTGATCCCAGCCCCACACCAGGAGGCTCCCAAAAAGGCTGGGCTGGAACAAAGCACCTAGTGCTGCCAGACCCAATCAGCAAAAGGGCTCTGTTCTGTCACACCGGCTGCCAGAGCTTGCCCCAGCAGCCACCGCGGCTACAGGTGGGAGAGCCATGGTCAGGCAGCACAGCCACCCCCGGCTCTCACGGGCCAGGAGCCCTGCAGCACAGGTGTGCCAGTGGATTGTACCTGCCCGTGCCCAAACTGCCCACCACCTGCCGAGGAGGAGCACTGGGAAGCAGCACAGCAGCCTCCGCTACCTCGCTCTGCATCGCCCACCAAACTGCTCTGCCAACGGCACCACAGAAGCCAATCTCCTGGTCACTTGGTCTATGGGATGCAGGGCCTTGTAGCTTCAAGTCCCAAATACCGCTCTTTGGTTTTGTCTGGATTTGGTGTTGAACCAAACCTTGGCATTACGAACCACAACGTCATGCTCCACCACGGTCACCGTGCCTGAAGTATCGACACTAACCTTGATTTTCAGGCAGCTCAGAAATGTTTCTGCCTGTGTAAATTTAATTTTGTTGCTCTTTGCTCCCACAAATCTAATCTCTAAAGCTCTCTAACTAGATTTCCATGGACCTTGAGGCTCCAAAATGACTTGGTCTGGCCAGCTGCATGCCGTGGGCCAGGAGAGACTGTATTTCCCTGCCACTTTACAGGATCTAATGAACTCCCCGATGCCTGGCTGAATCAGATCTTCTCTGCAAAGGACCAGGCTCCTGTGTGGCAGATTTCCCAGCTTTGGGTCTCCCCTGCACGGCTCCTCTGTGCCTTCCGCACAGCCCCACTGCTGCCCGCATCCCCGTGGAGTCCAGCCACGACCGGGGAAGCAGCAGGAGGTTTGTGGCCCCGCAGCAAAGCCCCTGGTGCTGAGCTGACCAGAGGCCAGAGCTGGTGTGAAGGTGGAGGAGAAGTGGTCACCACCAGAGTTTCGAATCAGCCCTTGTGTGGGAAGCAGCGGTTTATCAGCCTAAAATCAACTTTTTTCTCCCAAGGCACCCAGAGCTGGTTTGTCCCCGTGTCAGAGAAGCAGGAGCAGCCGCTGGAAGGGGCAGGGCTGGGGGTGGGGGCAGGCGGGGCCGCAGCGCTGAGCCCGCGGAGAGGCGGCCCTGGGGGAGCACAGCCCCCGGTGCACACACAGCACGGGGCGCTGAGCAGCCCCCGCCTGCCCGGAGCAGCGCCGGGACTTCGTTTAGAGCTCCGAAGCAGCCTGTGCCCAAGCGGCACCGTCACCTCCCGTTCCCCGCAGCGCCGTGAGCAGCGGAGGCCGCGACCCCTCGGGAGGGAGAGTCCGGGGCTGAGCCCCGGGGACAGACACCGCCAGAGCCCGCAGCGCGGGGGAGCGGACGCCGCTCTAGGAGGCGGCCCGGCGGGCTCACAGCTCGACCACCGGCCGACCGGCACCCCCGGGGCGCTGGGCTCGCTCGGCGGCCGGGCTTCCGCGGGCCCGCCCGTCCCAGCGCCANGCCCCGCCCACCCGCGCGCAGCCCGCCAATGCCTGCCCACGCTCCTCCCGCGCCGCGCTCTCATTGGTCCAGCCCCCCAGGAAGCCTCGCCTCCTCCAGCGAGTCGATGCGCTCCCGTTGGCTCCGCGGCGGGCGGGTGTGTAGGAGGGAGGGGCGGTGAGAGAGAAATGCGCGTCATTCGTCGGCCATTGGCGAAGCCCTGCCGGGAAGAGGGAGCGTGTGCTTATTGGAGGGTGAGGTGTCACTCAGGGAGCGCAGCCGCCACTCCGGGAACCGATTGGACGAGCGCCAATGGCCCCCACCACAGCGAGAGACCCTCCTTCCGCGGCATCTGATTGGGTGCAGAGCTGCCACTCCGCTGGTAGCTGGGTTGTGATAGGGCTGTTTGGTAGGGGGTGGGGCCGAGCGATTGTTTATAAAGAAGTGCGGGCGGGGGGGCCTCCCTAGAGTATGAGGGTTCAGTGGCTTTGGCTGGTTGTTGTTGCTGAGGGGGGGAAGGGGGAGCGGGTAGGGTGCTGAGGGCCTTTTTGGGGTATCCTGTGCTCCTCTGAAAAGCAGTTACATGTTTTGAGGGTCCTCCCTCTCTTTACAGCCCGGCCCTGTGTGTGTGGTGGCCTCCATAAAGGTCTCCAAAGACCCACGTGTCTGGTGCTGGTCAGTCCTGTGTTACAGGGCAGGTGATGCAAGCTCTGGTGCTGCACCTGGTCACTGCTGCTGTGGAGGTCTGGGGTTTCCTTGTTGTGGTTCAGCCTCATCCCTTGGCTTTGGGGGTACCGTGATGCCAGACACGTCCTGCTGGGGCTGACCCGGCAGCTGCTCGTGCCGTTTCAAAGTTTGAGCTGCTTTTGCTGCTCCTGCAAGCTTCTTCCCTCCATTGCTTTGCTCTAAAAGCCCCTTTTCCCCTGGTACTTGAGTTGGCAGCAGCTTTACCCCATCTGAAGACAAGCTGTGGTGTGGGGACCTCACCAGCAAATAAGTCATTGACTTCTCTGCAGAGCTGTCCTCCTCAAGCACCCCTTGGTGGTCCCTCAGCCCTGCAGATGACCTGCCTGGCTCCCTGCTTCTCCTGAGTGTAAAACCACTCATTAACCCTCCCACCCCTTAGCCAGTTGTGCCTGCACCGCTTTCTGCTCCTGGCTTCCAGAAGCAGATGTCACCCCTGCCTTCTGACAGCTCCTGTCTCTTGCTCCAGCCCATGAGTGATGCCCTCTGCCTCGCCTTGGGTGCGAGGTTGGTGGTGGCCAGGGCATGGAGGAGCACGTGGTGATGGACGAGTCCCTCCGCTGGCCTCTGTTGGTGTCAACCTGCTGGTGGGGACCAGCCTGGGCACCTGAGTGCTGCTTGGCCAGGCTGTGCTGGTGAGCAGGAGGGAAGAGGTTCATGTCCTCAGGCTGTAGCAAAGCTGATAATAGCACAAATTATTCCAAATGCTCATTGCCTGTGCAATCGGTACTGACTGATCTGCTATGCCCTGGAGATGAGGTGTTGCATCTTCTGGTAATGAACCCGCAGTGATAACGAGGAGGAGGATGAGTTGCCTCGGAGGTGATCTCCTGTGTCACTCTGCCATGAGGGATGAGCTCACACCGTGAGCTTTCTTCTTTTAGAGCTGCTTTCCTTTGAAAGGTGGCACTTGCTTATTTTGAGCTTCAAAGGCGATGACTTTGTCTCTGTGCATTTCCTTGCTTAACCCCTAGGTTGCCAGTTTTGGTTTCCTTCCAGCTGATGTTTTGCAGCACTATTCCCACCACTGACAAGTGCCATCAGCCATGGGGTGCTGCCAGAGCAGCACAAGCGTCCAGAGGGGTCCTGGTATTCCCAGCAGAGCTGGTGGCAGCCCAGGTGGTGGAACTGGTGCTCTGTTTTTAGTTCTGCGGAGGAGATGTGGCTGGAGAGGGAGGGGCTCTGAACCCAAGCCTATCAGGGGAGTAATTCAAAATAATCTTGAGAAACTGAAGAAACAGTCTGAAAACGCAGGGTGCAATTCCATGTGGACGAGGACCAGTGCTGCAGCTGGGCAGGAGTAATCAGTGCTCAGGGGGGAGCCGCTTTCCCAGCAGTACTGGGGTCATGCAGGCTCATGAGCGGGACAGGAATAAGAGTCATGCTGTGAAGGATTAAACAGACCTTTCGTACAAACTTGATGGATTAAACAGACTGTTTGTACAAACTGTGGAGAGATGGAGAGATCTTCTTATCCAGTCTGCTGTGGGTAGGATGATCTGCTGGATGGCGATGCAGTGGGACATCTCAGTGGGGAAGGTCTCCCCAGAGCATCCTAGAATCTCGATAGTGCCTGGGGCGAAGAGGGCGACCAGGCCCCATCCAGCCCTCGCGATCTGGTATTTTGGACATCAGCCTGCAGCCAGGGGAACCTGCCCCTCCTGCCCTGCAGCATCCCATGCACTTCTGCCCAGGAGTAGGGACCGTGCCTGGTCCCCTGGTCAGCCCCAGCAGTGCCAGGCAAGGGTGAGGGCAGGGTGCAGGAGCCTGGGCACCGCGGGGCCCTGGGGTGCTGCCCATGGGGCTGGTGCCCCTCGGGGACAGCTCCTGTCCCCCAGCTGAGCTGGCCTGGCCAAGCCTCTCTGGGTATTTTTAGTAGCAAAATGCTATTTAACTGTGAAAAGGCAAAAGACGGCTGCAGGAGGGGAAGCCAGGCGGCAGCGATAGGGCAGCTCCTTCCGTAGATGGTGCCAGCGCGGTTCCAACCGCCGGGGCCAGCCGCCTCCTGTGGGGTCAGCACTGGGCCCCCGTCCCAGCACGATCCCCACTGGGAGCCTCCACTGGTTCCAGGGCTCATGCTGTGAGCCTCTGTGCATGGGACCAACCAGTGAGTGCAGGGGATGGCCCAGGGAACCTCACTGCTGCGAGTGCCCCTGTCCCTTCCAGCCCCTCGGACCCTGTGGCTGAGCTGTGCCCACCCCGCTGAGGGCTGGCGTGGGCTGGCGGGGACCAGCGTTCCTTAGGCTCCAGCTCTCAGGCGCCGGAGGCTGTTTTTAGCTGAGTGAAAGTCCGATGTTTTGAGATTTTCTATTTTGAGCTGCAAAGCTGGAGAAGTGGAGCAGCCCCTGACCCCCGGGTGTCTGTGTGGAGCGGGGCTGGGAGCCGGGCAGGGCGGGTGTGGGGCGGCTGCTCCTCCCAGGGGGATGTGGCTGCCCCTGGGTCTTTGACCTGGGGACCCACAGTTGTCCTTGTGGCCCCTCACACCTCGGGCTGTGCTGGAGCCTATTCCCATGTGTTCCCATCTCCCGTGCTCTCCCAAGGGAGGATGGCCTTTCCAGCACTGGGATGTCATTCCTCCTTTCCCTCCTGCAGCAAGACCCTGGTGAAGCTCCTGAGCAGGATGTGGGGTGTCCCACCCCAGCCTCACCATGGGGTATGTATGTGCCCCCCCAGAGCCTCCATTGCATGGCACAGCTACATGCTGACGGGCAGCCAGAGGGGACAGCCCTGGCAGTGACACGCAGGGCTCGGGCTGGGCTGCTGTGGTGGCACAACCAGCTCAGTCTGGTGCTGGTGATGCTGCCACGTGGGGGGTTTTGTGTCCCCCCTCACAGAAGCTGTGGCTTGTGGCCATGGGCACACAGAGGAGTTGGGGTTCCTGGCAGCAGGGTGGGCTGGCATTTACCAGAGCTGGTAATTTGTCACCACTGGTGGGTCATCCATGCTGCAAGCAGGGGTGGGTGGGGTGATGTGGGTCGCGACAGGTGCCAATGAGAGGCAGGTGCCAGCCCCAGGCACAGGCTTTGGCCATGTTTTATTCAGCCCCGCGTTTCCAAAAGTACCTTGCAATGCACACTGGCACCACAGTCCGGGGTCTGCAGCAGGACTGGGCGCTGCTGGTGGTGAGTAGGGCTGGAGGCCACGTCCCTGGTGTCCCTGGTGTCCCTGGTGTCCCCGGTGTCCCTAGGTGCAGTGCTGGCGGGGGACAGCGAGCAGCCGGCGGAACGCAGCGCGGAAGTCCCGGTTGAAGAGGGTGTAGATGAGGGGGTTGAGGCTGCTGTTGCAGTAGCCGATCCAGAAGAAGAAGCTGAAGAGGGGCTTGGAGACGTGGCAGCCCTCCCCGCAGACAGCCCGCAGGCTGTAGGTGAAGAAGAAAGGGAACCAGCAGAGCACAAAGGCCCCCATCACCACGGCCAGCACGACGGTGAAGCGCCGCTCCCGCGCCCGCACCAGCCGCTGTCGGCACAGCAACATGCTCTGGTGCTGGCTCTGGCGCCGCCGGCCTGGCGCCCCGACCCCCGGCCCCTTCGCTCCAGCGGGGTGCGGGGAGCGGGCGGCGAGGAGGGCGGCTGTCTGCCGGACCGTCAGGTGGTAGATGCGGCAGTAGACGGCGACCATGACGAGGCAGGGGGCGAAGAAGGAGGCGGCACAGGAGGCCAGCACGTACCAGGTCTCCTGGCTCAGCTGGCACTCCTGGCCCCCCGGCTGTGCCCGCAGCAGCGGTGGCAGTGCCACCAGGGTCGCTGCCACCCAGACCGTCCCGATCATCCCTTTCACCCGGCCAGGGCTGCGGCGCAGGTTGAGCCGGGCTGCCCGGGTGACGGCCCAGTAGCGGTCGAGGCTGATGGCGCAGAGGTGGCCGATGGAAGCGGTGCAGAACAGCACGTCCAGCGCCAGGTACAGGCTACACCACAGGCCGCCGAAATACCAGTAGCCCATCACCTCATTGGCTAGTGAGAAGGGCAGGACGAGGACGGCCACCAGGATGTCTGCCAAGGCCAGGGACACCAAGAAGAGGTTCTGTGGAGCCCGTAGAGCCCGGCTGGTGGAAATGGCTGCCACCACCAGCGCATTGCCCACCAGTGTGGCCAGCAGGACGGCCAGGGCGGCCAGCAGGATGAGCCCGGTGGCTGCTGGCGAGTGGGGGGCGCTGCCGTTGCCACTGCCATTACCGGAGGCATTGGGGAGGGCACCGGCTGGCTCCATGCTGGCTCAGCCCCTCAGACGGACAAAGCCCCATGGGGCTGCCCCCCACCACACACACCCCACTCACCGCCCCACCACTTCTTATGGTGCAGCCCCGACATCACCAAGCCCCTGGGGAATGTCCTGGCCACCACCGCTCCCGTACTGACCCGGTCCGGCAGCAAGGTGGAGGTTGTCCTGGCCCGGTGGTCACCCAGCCAGGCATGCGGGGCAGCAGCGGTGCTGGCAGCCCCTGAGCGCTCCCATGGCAGCCCGGCTGGCTCTGCTGGTCCCAACCCAGGAGGAGGGCAGGCGGGAAGGAGGGAGGGACGGGCTTATATTGCTGGCAGGAGCCCAAACATCTGTGGGCAGTGGGAGAAACAGTTATGGCCAACGCTTAAAGGGCTCCTGCCAGGGTCACCATAGTGGGTTGGCTTCTGCTGTGACTGTCGGGGTATCCAGTGGGTTGGGGGCACTGCCCGGCCATGCTGAGTTGGGGTCTCGCTGAGCCCCAGCCCAGCAGCACCCCAGCACCTCACCAGCTGCCCTGTGCTGCGCCCAGCTCACCAGCATGCTGCTGTGACACAGAGTGGTGTGACACTGACCCCGTCCTGCCCGCTCAGCCATCTGGGGATGCTGCCCGTGGCACGTTGGTACAAGCTGGCTGCAAACCGCAGGTGTGGGGTTTGGCTGCAGCATCGGCAACGTGTGCCCCCACAGTACGGACAGCGTGTTTGGTGTGTCTTCAGTGCCGGGCACCCATACCGGCTGTGCAGGGGTGGTGTATGGACAAGGGGGGGTGGATGGTGGGTGTCTGGCACCTGTGGCTTCGGTAAGGTTTGCAGAGGCAGGAACCCGAGAGGCACACACCCGGGGCGCAGGCGTTTGGCGTTTATTAGACGCCAGCTGAGCAGGGATGGTGGAAACTGAGCAGTCACAGAAGCAGTGGCCCAGGTGTCCGGTGGTGGCTAGAGCCGGGTGGCACTGTGCAGGGGTGGGTGAGGGGAGCCCACGCGGATGGCAGGGCCGGGCACCTCCTCGGGGTAGGAGAGCGCGGGGTTGTTCAGCCCCAGCCTGGCCTTGTCGCAGGGAGGGCCCTCGTGTTCCTCCCAGCCCTCCGGGCCTCGGCACCGGTCCGTGCAGCACAGCGTGGCCCGAGTGATGAGCCGGTCGAGGGGCTGCAGCGAGTGCATCCAGGCGGGGAGGAAGTCCCAGGTCTGCAGCCATTTGGGCAGGCGGCCGGGGCTGCGTGCCTGCAGCGCGTTCACCAGCCCCACGAAGAAGAGGAGGCTGAGGAAGGGCGCGCCCACCCCTACCAGCACCTGCCAGCCCGCCATGGAGATGCCAAAGATGAGGGAGGGCAGCAGGAGGAAGCAGACGATGAGGTACAGCACGGCGAACCAGCGGTACTTGGCCGTGCGCTCGCCCAGGGCCTTGGCCATGCGGATGGGCAGGCGGGTGAAGGGCAGCGGGTACCACAGTAGGATGCCAGAGATGTTGAAGAAGAAGTGGCAGAGGGCAATCTGCAGGGACAGCATCCCCGTCGGGTTTGGCAGGTGGGCAGCCTCCTCCCTGCCCAGTGCTCCCCACGATTCCAGCCATGGCCCCTGCTGTACCTGGAAGGAACTGGCCAGCTTGTCGCCTGGGCTGGCCAAGGCGGCCAGGATGGCAGTAGTGGTGGTGCCGATGTTGGAGCCCAGGGTCAGCGGGTAGGCGCGCTCGATGCTGATCACCCCCAGGCCTGTGGGAGAGGGATCCCATCTCGTCCCATTGCTCCTCGCCAGTGCCATCCCCATGCTCACCCAGGGAGACACAACTCCAAGTGCCCCAGCGCCCTCAGGACATTGTGAGGGGGAACAGCACGTGGCAGGGGACCAGGTTTGGTCGGGACTCACCGATCAGAGGTGTGATGGCAGAGGTGAAGACAGAGCTGCTCTGCACCACAAAGGTCATCCCAGCGCCCACCACCATGGCGAAGTACCCAGTGAGCCAGCTGAGCGGGTGTGGGAGGTCTGCCGTGGCATGGCCGTGAGCATGGACATGAACATGGACACGGGCATAGACACATCAGCTGGGAGCAGCCTGGAGCTCCTACATGGTGCTGGGGAGGGGACTGTGGGGCCAGGCTCTGGGTATGGGGTCAGGCTGTGGGTATGGGGCCAGCCTGGGATGGCCAGGGAAGGAGGATGTGGATGCCAGGAGGCCATGATAGCCAGAAGCCAGGGCTCAGCGGCAGGCAGGGGACACGGGTGAAGCAGGAATGGGGGTTAGAGGCAGCCAGGAATTGGTCTGAGGGTGGCAAGTAGGGATGGGGATGGGTGGCCATGGGGCAGGCACGTCCCATCCCCCTCACCCAAGAGCAGTCCCTGTCCCACTCACCAGTGTTGATGACTTTCTGGATGGCTTTGGCCACCTGTCCCTTGAGCAGGGAGTTGAGGAGTTTGACCAGGAGAATGAGGCAGGTGCACAGCACGACGAGGGACCCGGCCAGCAGCACCAGCCCCACGGCCAGGTCGGGCAGCGGCGTGTCGGTGAAGAGGTGCTCGCCTGCCCCACAGCATGGCTGGGCGAGGGGCAGGCTGGGCCAGCCCCCCTCACAAACCAGCCCCCTAGCCGCACACCTGGGCCCCAGCCCCAACACCTCCCAGCCCTGCCCCACGTTGTGACTCCAGCCCCATGTCCAGCACCTTTGCATCCCACATTGAGCCCCCCAGCCCTACCTGCAGCTCTCCAACCCCCTGCACCAACTCACACTTCTGCCTGCTGACGTTGTGGAGGCTCCCAATGCCCTTAGTGCTGCAGTGGCCAAGGGCTGTGCAGTTTGGGGGTGGCCCAAGCCCTATGGCAGCCATCTGCAAAGAGAGGGTGGGCTGCAGCTGGCTCCACAGCATCCTCGGCCAGCCCACCACCCACCCTCCGTGGGATTGTTTGGTGGCCCCAGCAGGATCACGGCCCCTCACCTGTGGGGGTGCGGGACCACACCAGACACGGATGAGGCTTCGGTTGCGCAGGCTCTCGTCTCCTGTCGCGACGCCCGTGATCACCGACTTGTCCAGCTGCAACAACACGCACGTTGGAGAGGGCCCTTGGGGGCTGACTGCACCCCCAGCTTGGAGACATCTTTGCTGGGATGGGGACACCGCTGCCAGCCTGGGGACACTCGAACATGCCCACCATCAAAGGGACACCAGTGCTGGGAGCATCACCACCAGCATAGGGACAGCAATGCTGGGGAACCACCACCAGCCTGGGGACACCACTGCCAGCCTAGAGAAACTTAGGCATGACTGCCATCAAAGTGACACCAGCACCGGGGACATCACCACCAGTACGTGCGACTATCACCAGCCTGGGGACACCACGGCTGAGGAGACCTGAATGATGAGCTTGGTGAAGGGCTCTGTGATGATCTTCAGCAGGTCCGGGGCGTCCTTCCCACTGCGGATGTTGAAGGTGGCCACGACCAGGTGGGTGACGCGGTGCAGGTACCCACTCACCACCTCCAGTGGCAGCAGGACCAGCACTGACAGCCAGTTGAAGCAGTCGTGCACCGTGGCACCAGCGAAGGCCCTGTGCAGGGGGCCTGTTGGCATGGGGTGGTCTCTAGAGAGCAGTCCCCAGCCCCCCTGTCCCCTCTGACTCTCACCGTTCGAACTCACTGCGGTCGCCAGCCTGCATGAGGGCCACGATGGTGTTGGTGACAGAGGTGCCGATGTTGGAGCCCATGATGATGGGGATGGCAGAGCGTACCTCCAGCACTGGGGACAAAGAGACTCACTAGCCCCACATGGTCCAGCCTGGGGTGATGCCATCCAGCCACCCCCTTCCCCAGGCTCGGGTCCCGGAGAGCCCCATGGACACACATCCTGAGGAGACCATGCTAACGATGATGGAGGTGGAGGTGGAGGAGCTCTGCACCAGCACAGTCACCAGGATGCCCACCACCAGCCCGGCCACTGGGTTGGAGAGGATGGCGTTATCCTTGAAGATGTCCCCGGCCACCTTGCCTGCAAGAGAGTGTGAGCAGCAGGGTGCCGGTATGGTGGGTGCCACCAGCTGCCCAGGTGCCCCCCCCACCCTACCTCCAGCCAGCTGGAAGGCAGAGCTGAGCACATCCAGGGAGCACACAAAGAGGTACAGGAACCCAAACATCAGGGGCACCTTGAGAAGGGAGACACAGATGGACTGGACCCTGGCCCAGAACCCCAGCTCTGCACAAGACAAGAGAGAGTGTTAAACACTGGCCACAGCACGGCCCCAGCTCCCCGGGCTCCTGCAGTCCTACACCATCCTCTCGTGCCCCTTGGTGGGACAAGGCTTGTGTCCCCAGCTGTGCCACCACTCCCTGGGTCCCCTCCATCTCCTCCCACCCTGGAGCACTTTGTGCCAACCACCCATATTGCCCCTCGCTCTCCCTGCAGCACCCTGGGGAGCTGAGGGTCTCCCCCACCAGCAGACACCCTGCCACGCTGGGTGTCCGGCTGGGGTGCCAGCACAAGGACTGGCACCGCAGGGCAGCGAGGAGAAATGGCTGTCAGTCCCAGGGGCAAAACTGGGGCTCTCCTGACACCCCAAGGCTCCTCTTGGCGCCTCTGGCAGGTCTCTGGGGTGCTCCCCAAGCTGAGTGCTTTGTGCCCGCCACCCAGGGGGTCTCACCTGGCTTGTGCAGCTCCTCCAAGCCCAGCCGGGGCCCCTGCCAGGGCAGCACGTCCAGCTCGTACCGCTCCCTGCTCTCGCCCAGGCGCCCGGGCGAGCCGGGGCAGGGGAAGCCGTGGTCAGGGCAAGGCACTGCCCCGACGGTGAAGGGACAGGCATGGGCACCCGGCAGCCGGTGCAGAGCTGGGGAGAGGGAGCACCCGCGTTACGGCCCCATCCTTGTGGGGACCACCCTGCGGCACAGAGCCGGGTACTGCCCGGGCCAGGGTCTGGCCAGCAGCAGAGCTGAGCCCAGCACGGTGAGGAAGAGGAGGAGGAGGAGGGCTGGGGGCACCTACCTTGGGGGCTGGGGCAGAAGGCGAACTGGGGTCCATGCACCACCCTTCCACCCTGCACCAGGCAGCGGGGCAGGGCCGGGCTCTCCCTCCGGTAGGGCAGCATCGCTCCTGCTGAGGCTGAGCAGAGGCAGCCTTGTGTCACCACAGTGGTGCTGGCACCACCGAGGAGAATCATCCCATCACCCACTGGTCCCCTGGGCCACCAGCCACTACCACACCATCCCAATGAGCTCCCGCAAGGGCAGGCAGGGGACACGGGGAGGAGACCCCTCCTGCCCAGGGTCCTGCTCACCTGGGTCTGGCCGGGCACTCAGGGCAGTGCCACATCCACATGCCACATCCACGCGTCCCTCCAGCGAAGTGGCCTGCAGGGCATCGTGGCCCTTTATATGCACGTCAAGAGCAAAGTCTAAGGAGCCCCGCGTTGCCCCTCACTGCTTGCTGCTCACCTCCTCCCCAGAAATTCCTGCAGTTAATGGGTAACTGTGCTGCATCCCGCATTAGCGGCGGCCCTGGGGCAGGATGGGGAACGCATCCCCAGGGTACCGCACTGCCGCACACCCCGCCGAGGCTGCCCGAGGCTCCACATCGCCCTGGGTGAGCAACAGCCAGTGTGGTGGGGAGCAAAGCTGGGGCGGTGCTGGAGCAACCTCAGCTCCCTGTCACTTGGTGCTGGGTGCTTCACTCCCTGCATGAGATGAAGAGGAGGAGAAGACCTCAGTGCTGGTGCTGTTGGGGTGTCCCAGACTGGAGGTGAGGCCACACACACATCCACCATCCTCAGAGACACCCAAGCATCAGCCGCAAGGGGCCTGGCTCTGCCCAAGGTACAGACTGTCCACACCGCCAGGGCGTTGACGGTGGGTTACGTCAGCACCGGTGTGGTCCCCATGTCGCGTTGCTGGTGGTGATGGTGGCACACGGCCCGGCTCAGCCTGTGCCAACGGCTCAGCACGGAGCAGCCGGCAGCGCTGCGAGGGCTGCGCGGGGCAGAGCCTGTGTCTTCCCAGCACATGCTCTGCCAGGGCAGGCAGGAGCAGAGCGACACCAGCATTGCCATCACCACCTCCTCGATGCCGTTTATCATTACCCGCTGTTTATGCACCTTCGGCCAAGTTTCCATCCACCCACGAGGAACCCGGCCAGCTCGCCCCCACATCTGCCCCGGGGTGAGCCAGGGGCCAAAGGCCCCTCCAGCCCAGGCACCTGCAGGGACTGGGCATGGAGGGGCCACGTGGCTGCCACGTCCCTGTTCTTCTGGGATCAGGCACTCCCAGGACCCATCACTGTGGACAAACCAGCTGCAATTGTATGGGGGGAGAATGGGAGATGTCTCAGGTACCCCAGGGTGCTCAGGGACAGCCCGGGGACATCCCTGCCACTGCTGGAGCATCACCGAGCCTCTGCAGAGTCACAAATCGCTGGACCTGAATGCCCAGGAGGTGCCACAGGAGGGGACATGTCCTGCCTCTGCAGGGCCTGGGGACCCTTCTGGCCAGGGAGGGTGGCCAGTGGCACCCGCAGAGCCCCGTGCCCGGCTGCAGTGGGCAGGAGGCTGGTGTCCGCGCTTGCCCCGTCCCCGGGGCTCTTGCCCAGCTCCCCCACAATCATTAACCTGGTGAGGCCCTGGCAGCTCCGGCTGTCACTCATTGACAGTGTTGGGGCTGAAGTCCTTGGCCATGCCGGCCCTGCAGCTTCCCCTACATCATCAGCAGTGCTGGGAAAACAAGTTCCTGGCACTGCCCTTTGCTGCCAGGCAGGGTGGCACCAGGGCCAGGGTTGGCTCCAGCTCTGCCCTGGCCCCACGGGGGCTCCATGCAGTACAGGGGAAACTGGGGGGGCATTGCTGCCAGGAAAAGCACCATCTGGCCTCAGTGGCAGAGGAAGGAGAGGGATGCACATCCAGGCAATGCTCTTTATTTCCCCCGATTTCACACCACAGACGGGACTGAGCAGCACCATGGAGACACAGGGGGGCTCTGACCTGGGCCATGGGGCCACAGCCAGCTGCCCTGGGCCACCCCTCTGCCTCTGGCTGAGCAGTGGTGACAAAGCGGTGACCCAGGGAAGGGCCCCGGCACACACAGATGTTGGAGGGATCTCCTGGCTGCTATTGGGGGGCTGTCTCCATCATGGATGGGGTCTGAGACCTCTGGGGACATGGGGCTGCCCAGGGATGGAGACCTGCCGGGAACAAGGTTACTGCCCAGCACAGCTGCCAGCAGGGATGCCAGGCTGGGCACACACTGGGTACCTGCACACCAGGCTGAAATGCTCAGCACCCAGCGGTGCTGCATTCCTCTGGCACCAGGGAGGGCTGTCCCCAGGGGCTGAGCACCCACGGCCCCAGCCAGGCTATGGCAGAGACCTACGACGATCCGCTCCTGTGGGTCACTTCAGCAGTTGCCCACACAGGACCTCCCTGCGGGGAGGAGGAAGGCTTCTTTGGCACGACCTGCTGGCTCTGCCTCTGTCTGCTCGGGGCAGGAACCACGTACAGCTCCGTGCCCTGCTCCACAACTGCGCTGAGCCTGGCAGGATCAGGCCCAGCCACACTCATGCAATGCAGATGGTAACAACTTGCCCAGGACGTATGCTGGCAGGGCCATGCTTACCCCTCCCGGGACGGGTAGACCTGCTCATCAACAACAGGGGAACTCCTGCTCCTGTGCGGTCAGGGACCGGATCCATCCTTCAGCTCTGGACATGTGTTCTCCTGACCCTGCCTGCCCACAGCACCAGGGTTCAGGGCCGGGGCCTGCCTTGCCACCACACCCACCCATGTCCTCTCTCTTTTGCACACCCTTTGGTTGGAAGGGTGCTTTCCCCACCTGAACAGTCTGCAGGGCCGTGCCAGCAGACAGAGGCACTGGGTAGGGCAGTGCCAGGCATGCGTGGAACGTTGCAAAGTGCTTTGCAATAGGGGTTCAAACTATGTACAGAACTCCCTTGATGTGCACCAGGATGTGACCCCACCGAGGGGCATGGCAGCTGCTCAACCACTCACAGCGACACGACACAACAGTTTGGGACAGGACGTGGACGAATCTGCGGTCCAGGCAGTGTCGACAGTGCAGGGCAGGGGCCAGTCGGGCCCCATGTTGAACCCCGGTTTGGCTCGGGGGTACCACATGCTGGGTGTGGATGTGCAGCAGGACTCATCGGAGCTCACGGTCAACCGGAGGCTGAGCTGGCGCAGGGTCTGAGGGCTGGGGATGGCTGCTTCCCTCGGAGCCTGGGTGAGGGTCACAGGGCTGATCTGACCTGTCGCAGGCACTGTCGTCCTGCCCAGGGAGCTGGAGGAAGTCAGGCAGGACCAGGTCCTCCTTGGAGAGCAGCCCACGCTGGTCATTGGCCCGGCAGCTCTGGGCACGGTTCAGCAGCTCCACCAGGCCTGGGGGAAACACAGGTCACGCAGCTGAGCCTGGCACTCAGGCTCTAGTCCTAACACCTCGTCTGCCCTCTCCACCTGAGGTGATCTGAACATGTCCCAGTCACAGCACCTACAACTCCCTGCTCCATGCCAGCACCCATGGGACCCTGCACCCCCCCTTCAGCAAACTAGGGACCCCCAAATCCCCCATATCCCATCCACAGCTTCATGGGACCCCGCACCCATCCCCAGTAGACTGGGGCTCCCACATCCCTCACCCTGTGTTTTGCCCCAGCCCTTCAGGTTTCAGACAGGCCAGGTCTCACCTTCCAGGTCATATGTGCGGCGGTTCAGGTTCATGGCAGCTGAAGACCGGGGCCGGGAGAAGGAGGAGGGCATCTCCCACAGCGTGTCTGGCTCGGCTCCTGTCGGGCTGCCCTCCTGCAATGAGCAGCCCAGGCCTCAGCAACGGGGCGAGGAGGCAGCACTTCCCCAGCCCACGTCCCCATCGCCCTCCTGCAGCCTGGCCCCGGCCTTGGCACCCGCTGCGCAGCCCCATGGCGTGTGCTGGAGTCACGGCAGAGCACACCTTCCCCACGGGCCGTGGCTGCAGCCATGGGGGTGTCTCCAGGTGGGGTCCTGAGCTCACCTCGTTCTGGAGCAGGGAGGGGGCGGCTGCGGCCTCAGCGCTCTCTGTCACTCGCATGTCTGCAAGGTAAGTGATGCTCAGCACCCCATGCCAGCACACCGGTTCTGTCCCCACCAGTGACAGGAAGGAGCCCATCCCAGGGAGCAGGAGCCATGACCAGCCGAAAGCAGCCAGGCCCTTTGAGCACTCTGGGCAGGGTGACACAGCCTGAGGGGGGACACGGCTTGGAGGACAGGACACTCTACCTGCTGGCGTTTCCAGGATGAGTTTCTGAGCAGCTACCGTGCTGACCAGCTTCTCCAGGTCCAGAGCGGCCACCTCACCTTGCTGCAACAGGAAGAGCCAGCCGGTGTCACGCTTGCTGCAGCATGGCAAAGGTGGCCAGGCTGAGGACGTGTGAGCTCCCTGGCCAGACCCGGTGGGGTCACAGGCTGCACCACGCACAGCACACCCACCAGTGCCTCCTGGCCCACGGCACACTACTACAGCCCATCTCAAGCACCGGTGACTCTCCATGAGTTCACAGGCTGCCCCTGGCACAGACCCAGTGCTCCCCACTGCTGCCAGCAGCCCCTGGTCCAACCACCCCCAGCATCCCGGCCGCGGGGGCTGGGACCGTCCCGCCGAGGCGCAGGCTCACCCGCCGCAGCTGCGCCAGCTCCATGCGCACGCCGTACTTCCCCAGCACGGGCTGCAGCGCTTCCCGGATGCGCTTGGTTGACTTCGCCGTGATGCGGATGGTCTTATTGAGGGAGGAGATTTCCAGCCTGTGGAGGAGGAGATGAGGCTGTCTGAGGGGAAATATGGACAGGCAGGACAGAGCCGGGGTGTCTGGGGGGCTCAGTGTGGGGCACTGCGAGGAGGTCAGGGTGCTGCGTGTGATGTGGACCAGACACGTGTAGGCAACAGTGTCAGCCCCGAAGCTCCCACTCACTCAAAGCTTATCCTGTTCTCCAGCTTCACCTCCTGGTCTGCCAACACGGAGCACTCCTGGTCCAGCACCAGTGCCTTCTGCAAAAGCCAAACCATCAGGAAAGAGCATGCCGGAGTGGCACGTTGTCCCCGCACAGGGCTGATGTGGCTGGCAGAAGCCCCCTATTCCCCCTGCCTGCCCTACCTGCTCGTTCCCCACCAGGTAAACCTTGATGTCGGGGAGGCTGAAGCCACGTTTCTCGCATATCCCTGCCAGCATGTCGCGGATGGAGTGGCCGGGCCGGACGGAGGCCAGCGAAGCTGTGCCGTCAGGCAGGTACACACAGCAGTACTTCATGGGCTTGGCTGTCAGCTCTGCCTCGCTGCCCCCCAGGCTTTTCCGATGGCCCTGTGTGAGGGATGTGGCAGGATGAGCCTGGCTAGTGGCAGTGTGATGCCATGGGGCTGGCACAGCGACAACTCACCTCCGTCCAGGGGCTGGCAGCCGTGCTGGCCGAGGACAGGAAGCCCAGGTCCAGGCTGGCTGAGGAGTTGAGCGAGCCCTGGGACTCCCGCCACAGCATGGCACTCCCACCGCCTTCTCCCCCCTCTAGGACAGACAGAGAGAAAGTGGTGGGCACCGCGGGCACCTTTTGGGGGTGGCATGGCTCCTGTGGCCTGCTTGGCGCAGCACGTACCTGCCCAGGAGGGCTCCCGCCGCTCGCCCTTCCTGAAGGACCGGCGGGGGCTGCGGTTGGCGCTGCTGCCCGCTGTCTCCACTCCCAGCGGCAGGGACTTGCCCAGCTTCAGCTTCGACTTCTGGGTGAACAGAGAAGCATCTCAGTGTGGGCTGCCCTTTCCCTGGTCCCCTGACCACTTGTCCGTCCTCAGCCCGACACTGGGTCTGCTCCAAGCAGCGGCAAAGGGGCACAGCACCTTTTTCTCAGGCTAAAGGACAGGCCTCCGTGCACCCCTTGCCACCCTGCTCACCTTGCTGAGGTCAGGCGGGGGGCTGCTGCTGCGGGAGTGGGGCCGCAGGTCGGGCAAGGGCTGCCTCTGGCTCTCTGCCCGCAGGCAGGCCTGGTAGAGCGGGGATTTCACAAAGCGCGTGTAGCTGTCAAACTTCATCAGGTTAAAGATCTGCAAAGGGAGGATGCGCATGCTTAAGACCCCTGCCCGCCTCCAGCTCGGTCTGGCCGCTGCCCCGTGGCATGGCCCTGGGTGCCAGCAGTGATGCTGGTGATGTGCAGGGTGGTCCCACAGCCCCCATCCTGCGGGCAGGGTGGAACACCGGTGCTGCTCGTACCTGGAGCTGCTGGACACGAAACATGTCTGGGGAGGGGGTGGCCAGCATGTCCTCCCCAATCCAGGCCTGCTTGTCGATGTTCACGGGACTGACCGAGTGGCTGGAGAGGAATTCGTCGTAGATTCGCCGTGCCTCCTGAGCCAGCTGGGGGAGTGAGGGGGTCAGGCCGAGACCAGGAGCCCTCTCCTCACTGCTACCTTGTGGGGAGCCCCTGGCTCACCCCACAGAGACACCTGAGTCCTGAAGGACCAGTTATCCCCTGGGACCAGCTCAGTACCCGGGCTTCAGGACAGGCGTTGGACCCAGCCACCTCCACTCAGCAGCAAGCTCTGGGTACAACACAGCAGTTTCTCCGCAGAGGTACAGCCTGAGGTAGGAACTGTCCCCTCCAGCCATGTGGCTCTGTCCCCATGATCCCCAGTCTAGCTCTCTGCCCTTGGTCTCTATTTTCCTCCCAGCAGCACTCTCCATCCTCCACCCACCCTGGGCTGGAGAAGCACAACGCACTCTGGAGGGCAGGCAGTCCCGGCTGCGGCTTTTCAGATGCACATCGCATCCGTCTCCTTGTCCCTCCCGCAAGAGCTCCCAGCCTGCTCAACATCCCGTTATGGGGGTTTGCTGGGACCCTGGGACACACAGGCACAATGGCCACCTCCACCCACGTCCCTCCCAGGCTCAGCCGCGCTGTGGCTGTGCGGAGGCTGGTACCTGCTGCGTGTCGCTGGCTGGGATCTGCTGGAAGCGCTCGCATGCCTGCCAGAAGTAGACGTTCTCAGCACTGAACTCTTTCTTGAGGAACTCCTGCAGGGCAGAGAGAGCTGCTGGCCCGGCTGGCGCCACGGCTGAGGGACGGCCGGTTGCCAACGGTGGATGGGAGTAGGGACCAAGGTCTGGGCTGCGGCACTCACAGTGAAGTAGGTGACAGCCACGCGGTCCTGCAGCAGCGTCTCGAAGGATTCGGCCCAGCTGACCACGGAACCCTGTGTGGAGCCGCAGGTGGCTGGTGGTCCTGGCAGGCTGTTCACGCTGTGATTGCTGCCACGGGCCCTGGAGGCGTTTAACTCTGAGAGAGAAAAAAGGTCAGTTCTGGCTGCCTGGGTGTCCCCCAGCATCACCCCCTGTCGCCAGCAGCCCCCTGTATCTGTGGGGAGTTCATCCGCTCGATCCTGATGCGAGCCAGCAAGACCTCAGGAAGGGAAGATGGGGAGCTGGTGTTGCAGTGGCAACCTTGATGGATCAAGCACCATGATGCCACAGCTGTCACCTGCCAGCAAGCCAGCCCTCCCTGCCAGCACTGGCCTGACACCCTCCCTGTGGTGTCACCGTGACTCCACCTGCGACTCATCTCCCAGGGGAACAAAACCGATGTGGGACACAGAGGGAACACGGCATGAAGGGAAACTCAGACGGGTGGAGGTGCCTGAACACACCATCTACACTCCTCTGGGCATGGTGAGGAACAAACCCAGCGAGAGGAAGGCACAGCAAGTGTCATCCCCAGCTCCCAATCCTGAGGAAACTCTCCCTCCGGGAAACCCAAGGTGATTGTACAGTCAAATGGAGTCCCTCCATAAAAAAGATGGAAGTTCCCAGCGGCAACCCCAGCTTTAGAAACGGCTTGGCTGGTGAGCACTGGGCAAAGAGGGTCATTTGCAAGAGAATATAAGGACATGGAAGCAGGGCTCTCCCAGCCTGCGGGAGCAGAACAGGCAGCAGGCTGCTGCTTTGCCAGGCTCCTTGCCCTTCTCCTCCTGTCCAAAACACAGGGTAACTGCACACACCCTGCACGTGCGGGTGGGCACAGCAGCCCCTGGCACCCTGTGCTGGAAGGATCCTGCAGTGGGGCTTAGATGGTCGAATGGCACATCTGAGATATTCAGTGTACAATGAGACAGATGGACAGACAGACAGAGACAGACAAACTCCCAGGGAGCACGGCACTGGCTGGTACCCAGGTTCTGCTTGCTCCAGGAAGCCCCTTGGCCCCCAAGGGTCCCAGCTGAGCAGCCAAAAGGGAGGGACAGGTACAATGGGGCCATGCAGGAGGGATGGAGGGGTCTGATGAGTCCCTGGCACAGGGCTCAGCCCTGCACACCCCCACGGCACAGCCTGTGCTGACACAGGACCTGGCTCTCTGCTGGCTCCTTGCCCCTGGCTGTGGGCTCCCCCCTCCCCTGAGGACGACGCCAGCCTCCCGTCCCAGAGCAAAGAGCAGCCTTACCTCCATCTGACACAGCCGGGCCCTGCGGGGGTGGAGAGAAGAGAGGTGAGCGGGGGCACACGGCATCTGCCAGCCCGGTGGAGCAGGACCCGGGCAGGCGTCAGCGCCAGGGCAAGCCCAGTCCAAACCCAGGAGCACGGGACACGGGCTGCCAGCAACCACCACTCTGGCATGAACTGCAACCAGGACGGGTGCCCCATGGCAGGGGCAGGATGCGGGGCTCCCAACCCGTGGGGCAGCGAGATGGGGGTCCCAAGAGGTGTGCAGCTTTTCTCCCACCTCCCTTGCATCTACTGCCCTGGGGCCAGGCGAGCAATTGGGAAAGGGCAGCTGCTATCAGATGTAACCGTGCCACTCTGTCCGGGGAAGAGAGAAGCAGCCTCCTCAGCACAGGAAGAGGAGGGGAGGAGGGGAGGGAAGGAAGGACAACCACAGCCCTAGGCAGGCAAACTGCCTGCTCCCTCCTTCCTTGCGGCCTGGAGCAGATGCCGAAAAAACAGTGACCAGGTCCTGCCAGCGCTGCCAGCCCAGGGCACAGCAGGACGGGGTGCCCTGTACCATTCCCTGAGCTGCTCCAGATACCTGCTGCGGGAATGTGGTACCCCAGGACACACAGCAAGAAGGGAGATGGGCAGAGCCTCTGCAGTCAAAGCCCAGCTAAGCACCAGCATGGCACTGCCTTGCATCACCTGCCTGGGGCCACAATGAAGTGGTGCCCTTCACCTGGCTGGCCAGTGTCCCCCACCCTGCCAGCCCCACACCCCCCAGCCTGCCCTGCACACCCCTGCCTGTCCCCATCCCAGCCCCACACCCCCCAGCCTGCCCTGCACACCCCTGCCTGTCCCCATCCCAGCCCCACACCCCCCAGCCTGCCCTGCACACCCCTGCCTGTCCCCATCCCAGCCCCACACACCTGAGCACCACAATCGCACACCTGCCTGTCCCTGCTACCCACCCCACATGCGGCTGCCATGCCCCTTATCTCAGCCCCACACACCCCAGCCCTTCCTGCCCATTACCCCAGCACCATGTACCCCTGTTTTGCCAGCTCCTTGTTCTTCCCCATCCATCCCTGCTGCCCACACCCACATAGCTCTGCCCTGCCTGCCACCACACACCAGCATTGCTGACTCTTGTTAACCTGTCCCCATAAGTCACTGCTTACCCATCACCCCAGTACCATACATCCCCACATATCGCTGCCTCACCCTCCTAGACCCCTGCCTGCTCATTACCCCAGCCCTGTATGTCCCTGCCTGCCTGCTAACCAGCCTCGTATACTGTTCCCTACCCTAATACCCTACTACATGTCTGCCTGCTTTGGATACCCAAGCCCCATACACCCCTGCCTGCCCAGTACCCAGCCCCACACCCCCTGCCTGCCTGTTATTCACCCCACACCCCCTGCCCGCCTGTTTTCCACCCTACCCCCCTGCCTGCCCGGTATCCTCTCCACACCCCTGCCTGCCTGTTCCCATGCCCCATACATCCCTGTGCCTGCATGGTACCCAGCCCACACCCCTCTGCCTGCCTGTTCCTGTTCCACACCCCCTGCCAGTCCGGGACCCAGCCCCACGCTCCCTGCCTGCCCGTTATCCGCTCCACACCCCCCGCCTGCCGACTCCCTGGCCCCGTCCAGCCCCCGCCCGCCCGGTACGCAGCCCCACGCCGTGCCGCCGGGCGGGGCCGCCCCGGGGGATGGGGACCGGCGCCCTGGGCCAGGCCGGGACTCACCATGCGGCCGTTGTGGACCAGCAGCAGCTTGGCCTTGCCCTGCATGCCTGGCACCGCCCGGCCCAGCGCGCTACCGGCGCGGCCCGCGGCCCCGCAGCATCCCCGCCCGGCGGCGCGGAGCGGCAATCNATCCCCATCCCCCTCCCCATCCCCATCCCCATCCCCATCCCCGTCCCCGTCCCCGTCCCTATCCCCATCCCCATCCCTATCCCTATCCCTGTCCCCATCCCATCTGCATCCCCATCACTGCCTCCATCTGCATCTGTGACCACATCCCTGTCTGCATCCATGTTCCGATCTCAGTCCCTGTCCCCATCCCTGACCCCATCCCCATCTGAATCCCCATCCCATCCCAGTCCCCATCCCCACCCACGCAGTCCCCATCGCCAGCACGGCCTGTCCTGCTTTGGGCTCACCACCCCATCACCACCTCTCCCAGCAGCCTGGGCAGCCCAAAGGGGCTCATCTCGAGCACCACACCACCCCAGGGAAGGGGGTTGCAGGGGCACGAGGGCATCAACATGCCCAACATGCCCCTCCACCAGCCTGGTGCCACTTGCCCCAGTCACACCCAGATGGGCACACAGCTGCCTCCCAGCCCCATGCCAAACAGTAGGTCAAGGTGGCCCCCAGGGCTGTGCTGCTGCTGCCGTTAGTGCTTGGGGAGAGCTGCCTGTGCCGCGGATGCCGGCAGAGCCTGGCACAGAGGAGTGGTGGACGTGCAGCTTGGAGTCACCAAACTGATGCCTAAGCAGTTTTGCCCATCTCCTAGGCTGGGGTTCCGTGTTGATCAGCAACCACAAACCAGCCATGGATATTTTAGGGTATTTGTTAGGAAATATAAGTAACTAACAGTTAGAGGATAAACCGCAGAGCACCATGGCAACTCACTCATAGAAATGCTAATAACTGGGACGTAAGGTGGGTGATTAACCTATCAAAAGCAGAACCCTAACATTAATTTGGGTGCAGATCTATGCGGAGAAAAATGAAGTGTTCCCACCATGAACATGCACAAAAGCAGTGTGGCATTAGCAGCCGCAGCCCTGGCAGGGTCTGTGGGCAAGGGAGAACAGAGGGTGGCCCCTGCTGCTGCCCCTCTGCCCCCAGCAGTGCCACAGAGCAGTGGTGGGGAGGGGGATGATCCTGCTTCTCCCCTTCCCTTTGTCGAAGCATAGCTGTGTTGTTTGACTTGGCTTTGCAACGGGAGTTATAAATAAAAATGTCTCACCAAGAGTGCGTGACTCACGGTCCTCACCACAAGGATAACCTCTCTGCTAAGAAACCTGATCCAAGGACTGAACTGCAGCATGCAAGAATCAAAGACATTGCCTAATTAATATATTTAATCCAAATGGCGAACAGACTAGCCCCTTACCCCGCTTGGGCTGGGGTGGGCTGCTGGGGAAGGTGCCTGTGCCCCTCTGGCCCCCTGTCCTGTGCCATCTCTGACCTCTGGCTGCAAACATCGCAGCCCTCGACCTGCTCCAGTGCCCGGTGGTTTCCCTTGGATGGCAGTGGGAGCTGCGGCAGCGGCTGACGTGGCCTCAGGCAGCTCCAGCCTCAGCATTACCTCCTGCCACCCTCTGAGAGGGCAGCTTGTGGGTGCTGGTATCACCTCACCCTGCTCAGGCGGGGTGGGACGTGGGGATGTGCTGAGGCATCATCGCTCCTCTCCTGGGAGGCTGTGTCAGCCCTGTGCACCAGACACAGCCGTACCTGTGGCCTGTTTCTGCTGCCTGGACGGCACACAGTGACCATCTCGGAGGCTGGGGCTGCAGTGCTTTCCCCAGGATCACCCGCCAGTTGCACGGCTCCATCCCGCAGTGATGCCCACAGTGCCTGGGTACCGCATCCTGCTGCTGTGCCGCCATCCCTGAGCCGGAGCCTGGCCCCGTCGGGAGAGAGACGCCCTGTGCCCCAGTGCCCCAGCCCAGTGGGACCTGGTTTATCCTGGGGGTAGGCGACGGCGGGGCGACAGCTGGCTGGGGGATTTGCCGAGGGCATTATTTAATGCTGTGGGTAAATGGAGAAACAGCAGCTAATTCTGGAGCCCGTAATCCTCTTCCTCCCCCAGCGACGGGTAGCGTGCCAGTCACGCAGCCACCGGCGAGCCCCGGGGACGAGCCCCCGGGCAGGTCTTCAGGCGTGCCGGAGCAAGTGCCAGACCATGGGTGATGCGCAGAAGGTAAGAGGGGTCTGGTGACATCCTGCCTGTGACAGGGTGGGTGTGCTGGCACCAGCTCCTGGCTGCAGTGCCGGGTGAGCTGGAAAAGCAGGACCAGAGCTGTACCTTGGGCTTGTCCCCACAGCGTGCCCAGGAGCTGGCAGGGCTCCCAGGGTAAGGATGGCACACCCTGGGGGGCACAGGGGCTGGGTGGATATGCTGTGGGGCCACCCCGAGCCTGGACACCTTTGGAGCCAAACCCTGGGCTTCACTCAGGCTGCAGACACAGGGCACCCATGGCCAAGAGGGCACTCAGCTCCCCACTCCGAAATGAGGGTGCTCTGCAGTGACCTGGCACCCCACAGGGCTCCCCCAGCACCCCGCGTCCCCAGGGGCTGCTCTCCGTCATCCAGAAGCTGAAGGGGTCCCCAGAGCAGGAGCTCCGCATCGTCCTGCTGGGGCTGGACAATGCGGGGAAGACGACGCTGCTGAAATGCCTGGCATCCGAGGAGGTCAGCACCATCACCCCCACCCAGGTAGGTGCCACTGGGGGACATGGGCAGTGGGAGGGTGGCGGGTTCTTCTCTGCCCTTGGGTGATACTGGAGTTTGTGTCCTTGTGCAGGGCTTCAACATAAAGAGTGTCCACTCGCATGGCTTCAAGCTGAATGTCTGGGATATCGGGGGGCAGCGCTCCATCCGCCCATACTGGAGGAAGTATCTGGGCAGCACAGACCTGCTGGTGAGTGGGGTGGCTGCCTGCAGCCCCCCTGTGGGAACCCTGCACCCCAGCAGAGCCCTGCAGCCCCCACAGAAGGCAGATGGCTGCACAGCTGGGCGAGGAGGAGACGCTGACTGTCCCTTTCCTCTCCACGGCAGATTTATGTCATTGACAGTGCAGACCAGAAGCGTTTTGAAGAGACAGGGCAGGTACGAGGGGTCTGGGCGGGGGGTGGCTGTGGGTCTGAGGCAGCACCGCTGTGGGGGCCACGCTGTCCCAGAGGTACAAAGGGCTTGTGATGGGGGTCTCAGCACGCAGAGCCACTCCACCCCATGGCAGATCCGTGCCCAGCAGCTCCCCTCGAGGTGGGTGTGACGCCCCAGGGACACCTGACACAGGGGTGATGGCCCCTGGTGAGAGTGACCCCTCAGTCACCAGCCTCACACCCTTCTAGCACCTCCCCAGGTGAGTGACATGACCAAGCGAAGGTTTATGAGTAGCAAATTAAGAGTCACAAACCCTGGGAACGAAGCTGGAGAGGGGAAGGTGAGACTCCGAGTGCCAGTCTTAGCTGTACCGGCACTGGACCGCGGTGTGGCTGTGCCAGACAGCCCAAGGCTGACAGTGGCCTCCTGGAGCTGTCCTTTGCCCAAGGCTCTCAGTGCTGGGAGCGTTTCAGCCCGCAGGTAGCACCTCGTAAAGCTTCTGGGCTCTCTCCAGGGCAGATGGAGCTTCAGGGGTGCACATCTCTCCCTCAAGATGTTGAGACCTTGTAGCTTCTTTGGCTGCAATATAAGCACCAGAGAAAGGGGAGCAGCGCACTTTTGGGGGGAGTGAGATGCCCCAGCCTGCTCTGGGCAGCCCAGGCAAGAGGACAGAAGCTCCAGGAAGTTGGGCAGCAGCGGGTGGCAGCTCTGAGAGATGGTTCTCTCTTGCCAGGAGCTGGCAGAGCTCACCGAGGACGAGTCCCTCACGGGGGTCCCGCTGCTGGTGTTTGCCAACAAGCAGGATCTAGTGACTGCAGCACCTGCAGCTGAAATAGCAGAAGGGCTGAGCCTCCACACCTACCGGGACCGGGAATGGCAGATCCAGGCCTGCTCAGCCTTGTCTGGGGAAGGAGTGCAGGTAGAGACGGGGGCCTGAGGGGTCTGGAGAGGTGTGAGAGGACCCAAGGACCTGCCATGCTCTTAAGGCTGTGCTCATGTCTCTCTCTTCCCTTCAGGATGGGATGAACTGGATTTCCAGCCAGATCATGAACAGGAAGAAGTGAGAGCTGCAAAGTGCCAGACTGGACTGAGCTGCAGGTCCCTAAGCCACGGCCACCCCCCCAGTCCCTAAATCCCCCCGCAAAAGCCCAACTAGGCCCTGAGCCTCAGACTGCCATGCTCAGATGGGCTTCTCACCCCGTCTTTCACTCATCGTTTGGCTTCCCTTCCCCTTGGGCTCCCCGTACACCCCCAACCCTCCTGCAGCCCCCATGCTGCCAGAGGGAAGCACGCGTCCTGCTGTGTTAAGGGTTCGCACACCTCCAGAACAAGAACCCACTGAGGACCAGTGCATAACCGCCACTGGCACACCCCGCAGAGCCTACTGCAACGCACATGCTGCCTGGGGCACGCTGGGCACCCCCAATGGCACCGGCTGCACCCTCAGACATGGCTCATACAGCCAAGCAGATGGTGCATGTTCCCCTCCGCTCCCGCGGGATGCGAGTGGTGCTGCCCCAGCCACGGCAGCTGCCCCGGGAAGGGCTCGGTTCAGTATCCTCTGTTGCCCAGAGGAGATCCCACACGTGCACAGGACCTGGGACAAGCACACAGACACGGACAGGACATGGCCGTGCAGTCACCCATGGAGGTGTTTCATCTCCTGGTGACCGCCTCAGTTGCAGCCACGTGGTGTGTAACTGAGAGGGGCTGCTCCGGAGAGCCCCTGGGAAGCGCATTGTCCTGAACATACTGAACCGGGGCTTCTGCTGCCCTGCTGAGGACGCCCATCCCGAGGGCTGGAAGATGCAGCTCCTTGGCCCCCACAGCCAGCACGGGATGGGTGGAAGACCAGCTGCGGTGGGGCTTGGGCCTTCTGCAGCACCAGGCCCCGGCGGGCTGCCCTGCCTGCAGGCCCCGAATAAAGCCGCCTGTGACCCCCGCGCCGCCTCAGCCAGTCCTTTCCGCGGTGCTGGGACAGCGCTGCCCCCCGCCCCGCTGCTCTGCGGCCCGGCGAGGCCTGCGGGCCCCGGGCTGGGGCCGTTCATGGGGCCTGAGCCCCGCCCGCCAGGCCCGCCGCCATCTTGCGTGCCGTCGCCATGGCGACAGGCTGCCGGAGCGGGTCACGTGCCCCGCGGGCGGCACGAGCCGCGCACGTGACAGGCACGAGGTGTGAGGGCGGACTACAGATCCCGGCGTGCCGTGCGCCATAGCGCGCCGCGCAGCGCACGCCGGGAGGCGCTCTGCCACTCCTCCCGCCGCCCGCCCCACCGCGCGGCGGGTGTGGCACACCTCTCTGACCCCGCCCCCTTTTCGCCATAGGCGGGTGGGAATGACACTCATCTGCGGAGGCGGGAATGCGGTGGTGTGGGGGCTTCTGATTGGTGGCGCGGGCGGCCGTTCCCGGGCGGGGCCGTGGGCGGGAGCGGCGCGCCTTCCCGGAAGCGGAGCATGGCGGCGGGTGCGGGCGGGCTGCTGGCGGCCGCGCTGCTGTTGGCGGTGGCCGGGCCGCGCCCGGCGCCCGCCGAGCTCACGGACGGCAACAGCGAGCACCTGAAGCGGGAGCACTCGCTGATGAAACCGTACCAGGGTGAGCGCGGCGCCGGGCGGGACGGGACGGGAGCCCCGCGGCGGCCCGGGCTGAGCCGCGCTCCCTCTGCCCCTTCACAGGCGCGGGCTCCGCCGCGATGCCGCTGTGGGACTTCCAGGGCAGCACCATGGTCACCAGCCAGTACGTCCGCCTGACGCCCGACGAGCGCAGCCGGGAGGGCTCCATCTGGAACCGTGTGGTGAGAGCCCGGGGGAGACGGGAGGGGGCCCGGGGAGCCCCAACGCCTCTCCCGGCTCTTGCCCTGACGCCGCTGGGCGGTCTCTCCATACAGCCCTGCTTCCTCAAGGACTGGGAGCTCCACGTCCACTTCAAGATCCATGGGGCCGGCAAGAAGAACCTGCACGGGGATGGGCTGGCACTGTGGTACACACAGGAGCGGCTGGTGCCAGGTACGGTGCACAGCGGGGGCTGCCCGGCTGGGTTGAGTCCTCCTCAGCACTTGCATATGCCCGGAGAGCTGCCCTTGGACTGACTGCCCTTGTCATGGGAGGTTTCTCGCCAGGGAGGGCATTTGAGCTGCTCTGTGTCTGGTTTCAGTAGAACAGGATGACGTGTCCTGTGCATTCTGCCGTGGGAACAGGTGTCCTCAGACATCTGCCTGGCTGTGAATAGCTCTTGCAGCTCTTTTCGATAGAAGTCTCTGAGCACAACTTCCTTCTGAAAGCGTTCTGTCCCCTGTGTTCTGTCCTGTTCCAGGTCCTGTCTTTGGCAGCAAGGACAACTTTCATGGACTGGCTATTTTCCTTGATACGTATCCCAACGATGAAGCGACAGAGGTGAGTGGTTCAGGGAGCTCGTTCATTGCCCAGGAAGCTGTTTCCTCATGGTTTCGTGTTCCAAGTGCTTCATGCCTGGATCAAGGAAAAGTCTCTGCTTACATGAGAGTGGGCTGCTCATCCTGTCATGGGAGCTGGTAATGGGAAGAGTTTATATGTGCATTAATGGAGATGAGAACATCCGCACTCTGTCTTCTGCTGTTGTTGACTACACAGATGTTTCCAAGGCCTTTTCCCCTCAGGATGAGAGGGCGGCACAGTGCTGGTGTAAACTATGCACCACCTATTAAGTTAGAGGAATCCACCTCAAAGTATATTCATCCTGAGCATCATTTCTCAAGCTTCTCCATGCTTTGGTCGATCATTCCATGTTGTTCCTGGCCATATTCTCTGTTTCCAACCTGAGTGTCTCTAAAAGAGAAACTCTGGGGTGGCTTTTTACTCTAGAATTCCCTGTGGCCAAAAGACAGATCAGCTTAAAGGTGGTTGGTCCTTTTCTTCTCTCCCGCTTCTTGTCCGTGGATCTTGTTACAGCACAATCAGAAAACGTAACTGCGTTGGTGAGATCTGTTGCACCAAAACTGTGACACTTAAGTCATAAAGTACCTGGAAATGCCCAATCTTCCTGTTGTCTGATGCTCACTGGGAGGTGAATTCTTGCCTTGGGTTGGCAATCAGTTTTATGTAAAAAATGAGCCCTGATTTCATTGTTCTGGCCTCCATACCCAACTGTGCAGCAAAGCCGTGACTCTGTTGCTGTGCCTGGCTGAGATCCTGCTCTCGCTCAGGTTCCTGACCAGGCAGGGGAAGGTGGCTCTTGGTCTGCAGCTGAAAGGCTCCTGCAGACCGAAAGCAGCAGCGCTCTCCTCCCTGCAGCGCGTGTTCCCCTACATCTCTGCGATGGTGAACAACGGCTCCCTGACGTACGACCACAGCAAGGATGGGCGCTGGACGGAGCTGGCGGGGTGCACCGCCGACCTTCGGAACCAGAACCACGACACTTTCCTGGCAATTCGGTACTCCCGGGGCCGCCTGACGGTGAGATATGGTGGACACCTTCTGCAGGGTCTCTCGCACGTTAGACAGGGCAATGCTAAGGAGCAGGTGTTGCTGTGTCAGTAGGTGACCTGGAGATGGTTTTTGAGGCTTGACCACCTGCCTCTCCTGTGCCTCTGGCTCCAAAAGAGCTGCAGGTGGGCAGGATGGCAGTGCGCGTTCTTGGTGTGGCATTCCTCTGGTCTTACAGGTGATGACGGATGTGGAAGACAAGAACGAGTGGAAGAACTGCATTGACATTGCAGGGGTGCAGCTGCCAACTGGCTACTTCTTCGGTGCTTCTGCTGGCACTGGAGATTTGTCTGGTGAGAGGGAGGGGGCTTCGCTT
The DNA here is from genome assembly GCA_013399365.1 of Pampusana beccarii. Lineage (NCBI taxonomy): Eukaryota > Metazoa > Chordata > Aves > Columbiformes > Columbidae > Pampusana > Pampusana beccarii. Next base: position 67,895 of record VWYH01001024.1, read on the forward strand.
ACAGGAATACCTGCTGTTTGGGGCCTGGACTGTAACACTCTGGAGGTATTGAATGGCTTTGGTGGCTTCCTTCTCTGGAATGGCTGACCAGGCTATTGAAATGCTCCTCTGTTGGGGCCCGTGGCCTAGGGAATGAGGCATCTGAGAGCTGAGGAACATCTCAAATCCCAGTTTGGTGCCTGGGGTGTGAGGGTGGTTTGAGAGGGAAGGTGACCTGGCAGAGCACATCTAGGGGTGCATGGATATCTCTTGAGTCCCCTGACAGCGTTTTGGTGCTGACGGTTGTTTCCTAGACAATCACGACATTATCTCAATGAAGCTATTCCAGCTCATGGTAGAGCATCCTCTAGAAGATGAGAGTGTTGACTGGACCAAGATCGAGCCTAGTGTCAGCCTCCTTAAATCACCTAAAGGTGAGCTCTGGCCTCAGAAACCTCTCTGGTGGAGGGTTGACACGCAGGGGCTGGGCTCTTGAGACCTGCTGAGACGTGTCAGAGCTGCGAGACCCCGCAGGAGCTGAGGTTGGGTCAGTCTGTGCAACTGTTCTTGTCCTTGCAGACAACGTGGATGACCCGACGGGGAATTTCCGAAGCGGGCCTCTGACGGGCTGGAAGGTGTTCCTGCTCCTGCTCTGCGCGCTGCTGGGCATCATCGTCTGCGCCGTGGTGGGAGCTGTGGTCTTCCAGAAGCGCCAGGAGCGGAACAAGCGTTTCTACTGATGCAACACCCGGGCCTGTGCCCAATCCCATTTTTTTCTATGGGGAGCTGTAAAAACTGTGGTTTCTAAAAGCTGTTTCTGAGAAATACCAGAAGTATTTTCTTATCTGTGTGTTTGGCTGTTGGACTGAGCAGGGTGATTCCCGTCGTAGAAGAGCCCCTTGCCCCCGGGCTGTGGTAGGGGGGGTGCCTGGAGGTTGCTCCCCTTGTTTTTCCAGCGCTCCCCCCACCAGATGAGACCTGTGGCGGGGAGGGTGAGCGGCGGTGGCTGTGAATGTTGGGGGCTATGGGGCATTAAAGGACTGACACCAGCTGTGGCTCTGGCTCTGTCTGGGCTGGGAAAAGGGGGGGTAGGAAGCTGGGGGGGCTGCAGTGTGGGGCAGCTGGAGGGAGTCCTCGGGTGTTGGTCTCTTTGGCCAAGTAGTAAGGGATAGAACAAGAGGAAATGGCCTCAATATTAGGAAAAAATTATTCATGGGAAGGGCTGTTGGGCACTGGAACAGGCTGCCCAGGGCAGTGGTGGAGTCACCATCCCTGGAGGGGTTTAAAAGGTGTTTAGACAAGGTTATCAGGGACAGGGTTTAGTGCTAGAGTGAGGTTATGGTTGGACTCGATGGTCCTGAGGGTCTCTTCCATGATTCTGTTATTCTTGGGTGGTGGCCGGGGGGGTCCC
>VWYH01001024.1:77016-155221 GCA_013399365.1 Pampusana beccarii
CTCCTCCCGCCCCTCCGCCGCCCGCCCCCGCGCCGCGATTTGCCGGTGTCGGCTCCGCCCGTTGCCCGCGCGGCCGCGGCCGAGGGGCGCGTTCAAACACGGCGAGGGAAGGAGCGGCGAGAGGAGCCGAGCGGGACCGCAGCGCCGCCGGCATGGTGAGTGCGGGCCCGGGGCGCTCCCGGGGCGCTCCCGTGAGCCCCCCCGGTGCGCTCCGGTACGCGTCCCGGTGAGCCTCGATGCGCCTCCCGGGGAACCCCGATGCGCCCCCGCGGGGCGTCTGCCGGTGCCCCCCCCCCACTCCCGGTGCTCTCCGCCGCGCGGCGCTTTGTCCCGGGCTGCGGCGCGCACAGCCCGGCCCGGGACCGACCTCCCCCTCCGCCTCCGTGCCGGAAATTCCGGCCGGGATCGGCGGGGGCTGCGGGGCCGCGCAGGGGGGGCTGCGGGGAGGAGGGTGCGCGTTCCCCGCAGCCCCGCGGGTTCTCGCCCGGAGCGGGTGGGAAGGGTTTGCGGCCGTGTCCTGCCCGGGCAGGGCTCGGCGGGGGCACGGCTGGGGCTGGGACCGGAGCTCATCCGCCACCCGGGAAGGAGCCGGGCGGGAAGGAGCCGGGCTGGCCAGACCGGTGTTTTGCCGCCTGGGGGGTGACACCCTTTCCGCCGCAGGCAGGACACCTTCGGGTTCCCCCGGCGCTTCCCAAACCTCCCACAACCTGACCTACTTCCTCGGCCGACTGTGCCGGGAGGAGCCACTGCAGGGCTCGGCCGAGCTGCTCCCGCGGACGCCCCAGTGCCAGGGGCTGGATGCGGTGAGCTTCCCCCCATGGGACATCCATGTCCCCCATCCCAGCGCACACCCGGTGGCACCGCAGGCAGCCCAGACCCTCCCATAGGATCCATCCCTGCTGCCCTTTGTGTGGTACCGATTCCCGGAGCAGGTGCTGGGCTTGCACAGGGAGGTGACAGCGCAGGCCGGGAGCTGTCAGACAGGTTTGTGCGTGGCAGCAATTAAAAGCGGGGTGTTTGTTTACCTGGTGCGTGGTGCTGAGAACCAGGACAGCTTCCTGGGTGTAACCCAGCCCAGGAGCCCTCGGCAGGGCTGGGAGCCATGGTGGGGGGTCTGCCTGGCCCCTGCGATCGTTTCCCCTCTGCCAGGGCTGCCCGCAGAGGGCTGCAAGGACCATCATTTCCCACCCTGGTGCTGGGGAGCCAGAGCTGAGGCTGAAGGCATTTTCCCCGTCCTTCCTCCCCGGCCACCTGCGCAGGAAGCTGCATTGTCCTGTCTGCATCCTGCCCCTTCCCACCACCTCTGGCCACGGGGTTTTCCACACGCACGTAGCAGCTGAGCTCTGGCCGCCTCATCCCTGCCCATTGTTGGGCTGGGAGCACCTGCGGATACAGCAGGGCCACGGGGAGGGTTTGGGAACTTGCCCTGCATGGGGCAGGAGCCCGTGCTGGGTGGGAAGAGTCCCCCTGGGGCAGGAGAGATGCCCATCCCCTGTGAACCCGGGGCAGGCTGAGCCAATGACCCGGGACTGTGCATCCCCAGCATAATTTTGGGGAGGGCTCTGCAGTGTGTCTGGACCGTGGGGTCCTGGCGGGGTGGCTTGGTGCCACCGGGCCGCGCTGGCACCAGGCCCAGGCAGGTGCTGCCGGCTCCTGAACTCGCCCGCCTGGCTGGGCGGCAGGTGCCTGTTTTGGTGTCGGCCCCGGCCCCGGGCGGGAGGTGGGGCTGGGTGTGGGAGGGAGGCGCTCTGCCGTGGGGGGGGCGGCAGCGGGGAGCCCCCGCCTCGCTGTGGCTTGCCCGGTGCCGTGCTGTGCACGCTGCCCTGCTCGCTTCGCTCCCCGGTCCCCTGGGGACCTGTCAGGTTCCTCCAAGCACCAGGAGCCCATGTTGATCTCTGGGGCCAGCTGGGAAAGGGGGTGCCAGGGGGCTCAAAGTCCCGGCTGCCCGGCGTTGCTGACTTTGTCTCTCCTTCAGCAGTGCTGGTACCGGGCTTTTCTCTAATTCTCCATGGCAGCAGCACAGGGTCCTGTGACCTGTGAGCCTGACACCCGCGTCCTTGGCACCTACCTCTCCTCGGAGCCCGTCTGTGTTGTTGGCAGCATGGGCAGCGTGGGCAGCCTGGTGGAGAAGCAGGATCTGTCCCCCCTGGAGCTGCGGGCCCCGCTGGGGGGCTCGCGGGGGCTTCGGCAGCCCGACGGCTTGCTGCGGAAGGGGCCGAGCCAGCGGGAGCTCTTCAGCTACCTGCATGGGGCCAAGAAGGAGACACGGTCGGAGCGGAAGCACCAGACATCGGGCACCTGCTACAAGCGGGACTATGAGAGTGACCGCGAGAACCGGTCCCCTGAGCGCTGCTCCCGCGAGCATCACCGCGGGGCTGACTTCTCCAAGAGCTCCCTGCCCGAGAGGGGCCGCTTCGACAAGGTGAGGTGGCTGTGGGTGCCATGCTGGGCCCTGAAGTACATCCGAGAGGGGATGGGGCTGGAGGAGAATGGTCCATGCCCAGGATGGGATATGGGGATTTGGGGATGTCTGAGGATATGGGGCTGGGAGCGAGTGGGTTCTCCCTGGCTTGGGGCCCCTGTGTGTGCTGGTGGGGGCTGTTGGGCTCATCCTGACCCTGCTCTTGTTTTTCAGTGCCGTATCAGGCCCTCAGCCTTCAAGGCGGTGGCTGGGAAGGGGCTGGTCTCCATGCAGGGCTTGTCCTCGTCCAAGGGGCAGAAGCTGTCCAAGAGCAACGGGAGCCTGCACACACTGCTGTCGCAGAGCAGCACTGCGGCCTCCCAGCACGGCCCAGTCCGCACCCACCTGCTCCACGCCATCAGCCTGGATGAGGCCTCTGACTCCAGCCACAACTCCATCCAGAGCTTCCCTTCCTACGGCTCCCGCCTCAAGCCTGCTCAGAGCCAGTTCAGCGCCTCCATGGGCCACATCAACCACATTGGGGGCTCCTTGGACAGGGTGTCTCGAAGCCCCAGGGACCCCCTGGCCCCCGAGAAGGCACCCCTGTCCTGCAAAAGCATGGCCACACTGAGCCGCCTGCAGAGCCCCGGGGAGCCCCCGCCACCCTATGAGTTCACCTACTCGCTGGAGGACGCGGTGAAGCAGCTGGAGGACCGGCTGCATGAGACGGGAGGAGAGCTGCGGCAGCTCAAGAGGAGCCTTAGCGAGACAGAAGACCCCTTCACACAGGTGAGCTGTGGGGCTGGGGCTGTGCTGCAGTGTGGGGCCACAGTGCCTGTGGGGAGGGAGCTGTGAAGGAGCCGGTGTCCTGCCACGGTGGGTGATGGGCTGGGAATGTCCAAGCGTGGGAGGACCCAACATCATGGGACCTTCTGGGATCCCTCCCTGGGGCTGCCTGCCCAGGTGCAGGCTGTGGACCCTCACCAGTGTCTGCCTGTGCTGGCAGGCGTTTGAGGACAAGCAGCGGCTGTGGCTGGATGAGCTGGAGGATCTGAAGCAGATGTACATGGCCAGGCTGCAGCAGGTGACGCAGCAGGCACAGCGTGGGCAGCGGGCGCTGCAGCTGCAGCTCTACAAAGCGCAGCAGGAGAAGAAGCGGCTGCAGGAGGAGCTGAGCATGCAGCAGTGCCAGTGCGAGGAGGCCAAACTCCGGCAGTCCCAGGGTGAGCGCGTCAGCCCCAAGCTGGAAGAGACCAAGTGGGAGGTGAGTCCCCGTCCTTCCCTCTCTGTTGCCACCCTCCTAGCTGTGGAGCCAGGATGGGGGCAGAGGTTCCCTGCTCTGGTGTCACTTGTGATGCTCATGGTCTCTCAGGGATGCTGTGGTGACAGCCTGGGTGATGCCACCCCTGGGGTGCTGCTCTAACCATCATCCCTTGCCCGTGTCCCGCAGGTGTGCCAGAAGGCAGCGGAGATCTCTCTGCTGAAGCAGCAGCTCCGGGACACCCAGGAGGAGATGGCTCAGAAGCTGGGGGAGATCTTCAGCCTGAAGACGCAGCTGCGGGAGGCCAAAGCAGAGGTCCAGGCCAGGGACTCCCAGCTGGCACAACTGGCAGACTCCCTCCAGAGACCCCCAGAGCCCGGCGCCTCACTGCCGCTGTGCGATGACCCCATGCCCGTGTGCCAGGACTTCCCTGGCTGCGAAACTGATGATTCCAAATGCCGGGGCCTTCACAGCGACACGGCGGAACCCCTGGAGCGGCAGGTGGAGTGGCTGTGGGCAGAGCTGCTGCGGGAGCGGCGCCAGGGCCAGCTGCAGGCTGTGAACTTTGAGCTGGAGAGGAAAACCTGGCAGGAGGAGAAGGAGAAGGTGCTGCGGTACCAGCGGGAGCTCCAGGCCAGCTACATGGAGATGTACCACCGGAGCCAGGCACTGGAGCGGGAGCTGCGGCAGCTGCGGTCGGAGCCCAGGGATGTCGGGGCCAACTCGCCGTGGATTGAACGGGTGGAGTCCTCGAAGATCTGAGCGGCAGGATGCCTGTGGGACTGTGAAGGGGGAAGGTCTCTTGCTGCTGCAATGGGATGATCTCAGGGTCTGCACAAGGACCGGCCACTCAGCGCTGCCCTGGGGAGGAGGACTGATTGCGACAAGGGAGCTTTTCCTTCTTGCAGCACTTCAGGCCCTTCTGGGGGAAGTCTCTGGAGACAGAGGGGCCACCTGTGCCAGGGTGGGGGGTCTTGCATGTGCCCCATGCTCTGACTACAGGAGCATTTGCCCTGTGATTCCTTCTGCCATGGGACAGAAACCAAGCGCCCTGTGAGACATTCCTTGTCCCTCCTGTTCTGCTGCTCCATTCCCTACAACCCAGTAACTTCATGTCTTGCTAAGGGGAGCCTGAAGACTCATCCCCAACCCCGCTGGTTGCAGTGGCCGCCCTGCCTGCACAGTTCCTGGAGCTGGTGGTGTGGCAGTGCCCTGCGCCTTCACTGGTCTGTGTCGGTGCCACTGTGGAGGCAGAGGAGGAAAGGCGGGCAGGTGCTGCTGGGAGCGGGGACAGCTGCTGCAGCTCCTCTGTTCTTGTTTTCCATGTCAGCAGCATCATGGCTGCTCTGTAACGGAGGGTGGTTAATGCAGCTTCCTTGAGACGGTGACTTGTGCAAGGAGGGATGGGACTCAGGTATGGTGCCATGCTGGAAGCCTTTGGGGAGGGGAGAGAGAACTGGGGCAAGTGGGTGTGGTGTCCCCAGGCTGGGATGTCCCCAGGTGTCCCCTCGTGGGGTGACGGGCAGCTGAGTCGGGACAGTGCTGCACGGAGCCCCGCGCTGGGACTGCACAGCGGAGCGTGTGAGGCCGGGCTGGCCCCGCTCCCCTCGGCCTTCCCTGCAATAAACCCGGATTTCATTCCTCGGCCTCTGCTTCCTCCAGCGCGGCGGGGGGTACCTGGGCTTTCAGCCACGCCAAGAGGGGGAGGCGGCCCGGGGCTGGCGGTACAACCCGTCGGGACATCGCAGCAGCTGAGTCACGGCAGGGCCGGGCCCGGTCCGACCGGCTGGTCCCCGCGGGGGCGGCTGAGGAGCCCGGGGCGGTGCCGGGGGACAGGCCTCACCCCCCCTCCCCCAGAATGGTTTAACTCGCCAGAGCGCCCCCCCTTCCGCCGCGGAATGGTTTGCTCCTCCCCGCCCCCGGGAGGGTCGGTGCGCCAGCGCCCCCTGCCGGCGCGGCGGCCCCCGCACATGCGCCCAGCCGGTTGCGATCCGGTCCCCGCCACTCGCCGGTACCACGTCCTACAAACAACGCAAACACCTTTATTCACAGCGCTCAGCGCCCCCACAAACGGGGGGGGGACATCCCCGCCCACCCCCAGGGTCCCCACAAACGGAGGGCACATCCCCGCCCCACCCCACAATCCGTTCACAGGGGCAGGGGCAGCGCTGCCACCTCTTCCAGACACTCATCGTAGCTCTCCTGATACTCCTCGTGGGGCTTGATCATGATCACGCAGGTCGGGCGCTTCGAGCCAGCTGCAGCTCCCAGGTCCTGCAGGAACAGGGTGAGGCCACAAGGGAGGCTGGAGGCACAGGGTCGCCCCGAGGGGAGCTCTGCTCGGCCAACACGCTTCATGCCCCGCTCCAATGCAGTGAAGGTGTCTCCACCAGTCACTCAGCCCGCTGGACTCATGCTGGGTTTAAGAACCCTTTTCCCAGCTTGTCTCCTACACCCTGGGCTGGCACCCGTACTCCTGCCCTAGAGCAGGGAGCCACAGTCTATCCAAAAGACACAGACCACCCCCAGCTTCCAGTCTACCAACACCACACCTTGGCCAGTGTCTCATTTCTGCAAGCAGCCAAGCCCTAGCTCAGACCTAAGGCGGGAAAATTCACCCTGGTTCTGTCCCAGAAAGCTCCCATCCCTGAATACTGCAGGGACTCAACCAGGGGAAAAGGTACTGCAGTGCCACAGGGAAACACTCCTACATCTGCAGCATGACTGCTTTTCCCTCTTGTGCCCTGGCCCCAGCCAGGCACCAGGTGCTTTACCCAGGCACCAGACTTGCGTTTTTCTGGGGCTGCCCACCGGGCTCCCTCTCACTGGAGCTGGTTCTTCCCGGCTGCGCAGCCACAGCCCCTTACCGATTTGGAAGGGACGTATGCGTAGGGGAGGCTCCTGTCCTCGCACATGATGGGGATGTGGCAATACACATCGATAGGCAGCGTGTCGCCGGCCAGCACCGTGATCCTGCGGGGAAAACCCGTGTCAGCGGCCGGGCCCAGCTGGGCCACGGCAGGGCAACGGGGCCGGGGCAGCGCTTACCCCTTCTCGCCCTTGTTGATGAACTTCTGGACCTCCTTCACACCGCGACGGATCTGCTTGTGCTTAGCCGCTGCAAGAGAATCACACCGTGAGGGAGCTGCGCCGCCGCGGCCCGGGCCCGGTCCCTGCCACGTCCCGGTACCGGCCAGACCTTTCCTGATGCACTTGTAGAGCTTGCGCGTCAGCTTGCGGGAGGCGAGCGGCTGGGCGATGGGGTTCAGGAAGTCGAGCTGCTCCCGGTACGATCGCTCTGGGGTTCCCTCCGCATCGGCCGCCGCCTCCGGCTGCTTCTCCCGCGCCATGACCCCGTCGCCCCGCGCGGCCACTTCCGCTTCCGGGGCACGCGCTGCTCTGGAGCTGTCACTCAGGTCTACCAGCCCTTCATCAGCCAATCGGCAAACCCATCAGGCACTGCCCGCCCACCGCGCCAGCCAATGGCGAGCGGCGCCTTCCCGCCACAGCCGCTGCGGGCTCCAGGTCCCTCCTTCAGCCCGGGGTCCCCCCACCCCGGACCCCGCTCCCGCCGCCCCTCACGGGCCGTGGTGTCAAACACGCGGGAACAGGATTTCAACACGGGCCTTTACTGGGTGCTGCCAGCGCTGGCACAGCCGGTGGGGAGAGGCCGGGCCCCCCTCACGGCCCGAGGTGGCTTGGCGGGTAACGCTCAACTCAGTGCAAACCCCAACACAGCAACAGTGTGAACGGACTGAAGGCCGCGGACAACACAGCATTCCCATAGCACTCCGGGGACAGCCAGGCACCCTCCCAGCCCCGATTCATGCCAGTTGCTCACACTGATGAGTTTCTCCCATTTTATTTTTGTGTTCCAGGGAAGCTTTTCTCACTGCAGGGCTACGCTGCTGCTTTTCCCCCGGAAAAAAAGGAGGTTTCCCTCCTGGTGCTCCTCCTAGAAACCACTTTGTTCCTCATCCCGCTGACCTGGCAGGTGCACTGGGGGATCACTAAGTCTGCTGGAGGTCACAGTGCAATGTCAGCACATCCAAGCCCCAGCAGAGCTCTTGAACCAGGGAGATGACACTCTGCCAACACAAACAGGGCTCAGACGTGGCTTGTTACCTTCTCCCCCACCCCAGCTGGTCCCTTGGGCATAGGAGGGCTTCAGCCAACATCTGCAGCTGCTGCAGGACCTCTTGCTGCATCTCCACGGCCATGCGGTGCACGTGGTGGTCGGAGCTGTTGTACATCATCGCGTTCTGGAACATGAGCATGAGGTCACGCTGGAACTGGATCATGGACTGAATGTGTCCCTTTGACAATCTTCTCTTTATGCTGGTTAAATCCATGGGTCTACAAAAGATAGGAAGAAGGAGAATTAAATTGCAACCCACAGCCAGGTATTCTTCAGGCTCTGCATGAACGTGCTTGTTCTCATTTCAGCCTGGCCCTGAAAGCACAGCTATTTTCAATAAATTTTATTGCTCAGGACAAAAAGGGGGAGCAAGAAATGTTTTTCTTCTAAGTCAGACAAAAGTAAGTTTAGCCAGTGCGACACCTGCTATCCAATCAACTTGGGAGGTCATTAGCAGTCACCTCTAGAAAAAAAAATTGATGTTGAGCTCCAGAGAAGGCAAGCAGAGCGATTCCAGTAATTAGTCTTCATGAAGTCAGGCCAGGTCTTAGTGGAGAAAGAAAAGTGACTAAAATAGGTATCTATTAAAACCCCTTAAAATCAAATGGTGCCACTAGCAAAAATAGCAGTGCTGAGAAGAGGAACATGATGGAGAATAAATATTACTTCCCTTATTTTGACAGAATGAGAAAATGAATGGCTGCAGACAGGATAACTGTGACTAGAATAGAATATGAGTCAGCTCTGAAAAATACCCTTAATCTCTCTGGGAAATATTCTTATGACCCACTTCTCCACTGAGAGTAAAACATCTGGGGAACAAGCAGTGGATGAGGAGAGGGTATCGACTGAGGCACCATGGGGAGAGGAGACGGCTGAGCTGCAGAAGCTGCTCACAGCTGCACAGATCCTGCCTGGAGCGTGTCAGCCATGCAATGCCAGCAAAGATTCCAGGTTCTAACCACCTGGAAGGGAGTTTTAATAAGAAAAAAATCAGTGGGAGATGCTGGCAACAACCAGACTCTGGAAAAGGAGGAAGGAAACCATCCCACTCACCCTTTGGAAACCAGAGAAGATGGAAAAAAACAGAGAGAAATCAACTAGCGAGTGCATCCTCCACAAACTCACCTCTTCACCACATCCCTGTATCCAGGGGCTTGTTTCTCTGACACTGCCTTCAGGAACGGGCCGCTGTATCTACAAGGACAAGCAGGAAGAATAACCGCTGTCTGCCTCTCCACCTCAGACAACATCCCAACATCCCAGTGCTTGCCTCTCCCTACTTGCCCTGATGGCCACAGCCCATTAGCAACAGCCAGTATTCGGTGGCGGGCACGAATTCGGTGGCTGGCCGAGCCCTTTGCTGAAGCCGGCTGTGCCAGCTGTGTAGGAAGCAACATTTGGGCTCTGCCATATTAAGCAGAAGAAATAAATCTGCAGTGTTCTCTCCAGCTTTGCAGCACCCGTCTGTTCCTGCTGCGAGGGCAGCCAGAAGCAAAACCATGGAGAGACAAGTCAGCTCGCGATGGCTGTCGTGGAGGGGGGGACAAGGGCTGGTGGCACAGGAGCTGGAGGTCAGGGCAATGCATTCAGGAGCCACATCAATCCAACCCTTCGCCCCCACTTACCTGTGGCTGGCTATCATCTTCCAGATGGACAACAGAGTTCTTTTGAAGAGCAAACGCTGCAGGGGGTTTTCCCAGCTCAGCTGCACCCTGTGGAGAGAAGATATCTCCAGATCATCACACTTGAGACAACGTAGGAGGTGGCAATTCTGCGAGCACCCACCACATGCAGGTGGATGAAGCTCGGAGACCCTTTGCTGGGGTGGAGGGAGTGTTCTGCATCTGAATGCACAACTAGACGTCCAGAATGCAGGAAGATGCAGATAGAAACAAGATCTGAGCTGAGCAGCTCTAAAAGGCAGGATCAAATTGCACAGAAAAGCTCATGCTACTTTGAAGTTTAGAACTTTACTGAGGTGTTTTTTATTCAGTCTCCCATCCCAATAAACCACCGTTCTCCTTTGAAAGGCAGCCCAGGCGATCACACACATGGCAGAGCCTGCATGGGACTAACGCCTGCACCTGCCTAAAGGGGGCTGGTGACGCCTCTCTTGGGAGCTGGACTGGACGCTGCCTGACAAAGTGTGATGCTCAGCTCACACAAGGCCCAGCTGCCTTGCGAAAACATGCATTTTCCATTTAATGTCTTCTTCAATCTCTGCTACTTCTCACTTCAGCTTAGGATCAATGCCCAAAAATGCTGGCAGATCCACAGAGACAGCACAAGTTACCTCCTGCCCTCCTGTTCTCCTCTCACTTTCCTGGAGGTGACCAGTGCCACACACCTGTTCTCATATAAGACGGGAAACAACTCCGTTCTGCTGCATCTGCACGAGAGCGGACTGAACTACTTACAGCTGTGTATTGGCAGGGCTTGTGGGGTCCTGCTCGGGGGCTGCAGAGGTGCTGCCGCTATCGTCCCAGTCCTGAGCTTGACTGCTCAGCTCTTGTAGTTGCACCTCACCCAAAGCTTGTTCTCCAGGTGTCTCTTGAGTCTTGTCCTGAAGAACACAGAGGGAAAGGGAGATATGGTTAAAATGGCAGCTTATTACCTCAGTTCTTTATCTACAAGGCAGCTTGCAGCACATTCCCTTCCTGCATGCAGTCTCAGCTGGGAACTAGCTTGCTGTGTTATTCTGGAGGATGACGTTTGACCCTGTTCAGAGCTTCAGTGCCATCCAGCACTCCAGTAAAAGCTGAGTGTGATCTCCTCAATCAGAACTGCCTCTGGCTAATACAAACACTGCGGAGCTGACTGGTGCCCGGTGTTGTGTCTGTCTGCTCTTCTGGGAAGAGTCATGGATGTGAGAGGGCAACGGGGAGCTGAGGTAAGACTGCCTCAGGCTTGTTAAAGCTCAAGACACAGATAAGAGGATCCTCTAGAGTGCAACAAGGTTGTTTCCTCACAGCCTCCTACATGAATATGACAGAGAATACACTCAGCCAGGAAGGAGAGCAGTGCTGTTGGTGTAGTGATTTGCCAATAGAAGGCAGAGAGTGTGGGGAGGGAGGCTCTTTGGAGTCCAAAAGTGGGATTATGTGCAGGGGCAGCTAAGAATTCCTCAACAGATCTGAAGCGTGGAGCAGACTCCTCAGGAAGAAAGTGGATGCTGTGCTGTGTTTGGCTGTGACCGCTGGGAGAACCACGAGGGAAGTGCTGGGAATAACCCCGTCCTGGCTGAATAGGTGAAATGCGAGAACCCTGAAAGTCATTTCTACCTCCACTGTCTAAGTTTGCAAGGGAACAAATACGAGTGTGGAACTGAAAAAATGACACTGTTCTTCCCCTGCAATGTCACCTGTCCCAGCAACACCTGGCAGGCTGGTGAGAGCTCCCAGTCCCCCCAGTCACAGGACCAGTGCAAACTCAGGCTAGACAGTGCTGGCTTCAAGACATGACGGTCTCCAGGGGCAGATGGTTATTGCTGTCACAGCCACGTGGGCCTGAAACCAGCCAAGCTGTCTGCTGCATAACACAGCAATTAGAACAAGGCAAGTATTCCAGTCTTGCCTCCAACCTGAGAGCAGACTGCCAGCTCTCATGAGTCACCTTTACACCATCAAGGAGCAATTCCTCCAACTCACATCTGAGGGTTTGATCTGTAACAAGCTTCCTGTTCATAAAAGTACATTTCCATACATTAAAAAACATTCCTTCCCCTCATACATTGCTTTTGCATTTCCCCCCTTGCTGTGTCCTCCTCCGTGTCCCCCATCTCCCCACTCAGACCCTGGGACTTCCCCATCTCTTCTAGAGATTATTTCCTTCACTGTCTCTTGTGTCTCATCCAGGACAGAGGCTCTCTTAGGACCACCTCTCCCCTACCTCTCTTCCCGAGAAGTGTTCTTTCTCATCTTCTGCCAGGACACGTAGTGGACTTTCCTCTGCTCCTGAGACTGCTGTCCCTGTGGTGTTCTCCTGGCCCCTGACATCGTCCCCATCATTCTGCTTCCCAGAGCCACAATAACCCCACCGAGTTTGTACTGACTCTGTGCTGCTAATGCAGAGAGGTTCCAACATCTGGGTTACCTGCAAAAGAGATTTATTGCTTCAAATTGTGATGGCAAATGCAAGAAGAAATAAGCAGCACAGATGCTATTTTTGCTTTCACTCATGAAAGCCTTTCCATTTTTAGGAATCCTCGCAAAATCTTCTGATTATTAAAGTGTCAGTTCACTGACATTGCTGTGCTTTAGGGTGAGCTGTGTTTTGGCAAAGCTGCTGCCTGGTTGCAGTGCCAGCTTGAAATGAGAGGAAGGGCTCGGCTTGGAACAGGGAGCAAGTGAACACAGGGCACCCGCTCCTGCCCCTGACTGGTTCTGTGTGTAGGGATGGTGGAGGCCCTGAAAACCCTCATGTTTCAGGAGGACCTGAACTACGCCACCCACTTTCCTGTCATCCAAACAGCTCTACCTCTGAGAAGAACCGGAGAAGACTCTCATCTTCACGTGGTCTCTCTGCCTTTTGGTAGTCTTCACCATCATCGTCCCAGAGAGGCTCACTGAAGTCCAGCTCACAGTCTGCCTCTCGGCTGCTTTCCTCTAGCTTCCCCATGGCCACCTCTTCAGTATTCCTCCAGCTCCCCACGTCCAGATCCAGGCTTGAATCCCAGCTGAGAAGAGACTGGAAGTCGCTGTTCCTCTCTGACTCGCTGGTGGACTCGGTCTCAGACTCCCACCAGGCCCAGGCATGGCCCATCTGCAAACAAACATAGAGAGACAGCGATTTCTTTGTGCCCTGATCCACAACCCCAAAGCCCAGCTCGTTTCCTGACGTCCTCGGAGAGCCAAAGCATGGGAAGGACTCCGAGGCGAGCAGCCTACACCTGAGCCCATGCTTCGCAGCATGTGACAGGGCTGTAGCTCTGCAACACTTAACTGCCATGTCAGAGCAACTGAATTTCAGGTTTTCTGGTGCTTCCGCTGTGCTGTGCTGTCCCCTGCCCAGGGATCTGTGGGTTACTGTGCTCAGGGGATGCTGAGCTGGTTCAGAGCGTGCGGCTTTGCTGGATGCTACAGGTTTAAGGTGCCAAAGGCATCCAGCAGGAACCTCAAACCAAGTCATCCGCTCCTGAGCTGCTGACAAGCGTGAACAACTAGTGACAGCAAGGACAACACCCTGGAATTCCCTTTGCTGCCCCTTGAGAACTTTTAAAACAGGAAATAACTTACTACAAACCCTACAGATGCTTTGTTTTGAAAGTGACGGATGTGATTTAGTTGGATGGTGATATCTTGTGTACCCAAGCCAGAAGAACTATAACCACACAGTCACACACTGACGGGATAGTTCTAGACATTTCAGAAAATAAAAGTTTGCATTCTCTTAAGAAGGAAGAAACCATTCATTTAATCTCTGTTTTGTTAGTCCATGCCTAAGTGTATTCTAACGCACGAGTCCTGTCTGATTTCTCTAAGTCGGGGGAACTGCTTGCAGAGTCACAGTAACAACAGTAAAAGCTGTTAGAAAAATCTGTATCTTGCCACTGAACTCAGCTGCCTGGACGCTGTACCTATGGAGAATTCTATGCATTAATTAGCAGTGTCTTTTGAGTTTTCATTTAATTATGTGCAACCTCATTTTTCCAGAATCTTGAACAAGCACATTTCTCACTGATTTCCTTTTGCATTCTCAGGACTGCCAGCACAGCTACAAATACAGCTTACAGTGCATAACGGGGAGAAATAAGGAATCCATTGGGTTTGGGATGAGAGAACTTGCTTGTTTATGACCTTAGAAGCCGAGCTAGGCTGTCCTTCTGAAACCTCTTTCCAAGTGAACTTCAGCAGAAGCAGATAAAATTTGATGACGTAAGAGATAACATTACCTGCTCTCAGCTTCCAGCTAAAGGAGTTGGACAAACTGTGATTTCATCTGTAGACGAGCCCCACGCCTAAAGCGCTTCCTGCACCATCAGCAGAGCTGGCCAGACACGCAGAACCAGCCACCTCAGCTCAGCTGAAGAACA
The DNA here is from genome assembly GCA_013399365.1 of Pampusana beccarii. NCBI lineage: Eukaryota > Metazoa > Chordata > Aves > Columbiformes > Columbidae > Pampusana > Pampusana beccarii. Next base: position 90,851 of record VWYH01001024.1, read on the forward strand.
GAAAAGCTTTAGCCTAAGGTAATCCAAGCGTTTTAAAAATCAGGAAGCGCAGGGAATTTGGGCATAAGCATCGATTGAAAGGATCTTTGGCCTTATGTTGAGTTTTACTAAATCATGGAAGACTCAAGATGCCAGAGAGCAGAATGGCAGCATTAGTGCAAGACAAGTGGAATGAGTGAAATAATTACAGGCTGCTTAGTTCCACACTAATTCTGTGCAAAAAATAAGGGACAAAATGATAGACTTCCAACTTTTAATTAAAAACTGCCTGACAGTTCTTAATTATGTTGCCTACATAAGTCACCAGCAAGGAATCATTATCAAATTGGAAACTTTTAGTTCGCTTCGCAAAGATCAGACACTGTACAGCCCTCACTGAGATGAGGAAAAGCTGTTAGAAATAAAAAAGATGGCCTTTAAAAGAAACTTACATGTCAAAACAAGAAAAATGATAAAAGCCTGAACTCTAGTAAATGAAATGTAGAATCCACAATAAAGTAGGAAAAAAAAAGAACAAAAAAAGAACAATTTGCTAAAGACATAAAAGCAAATAACAACAAACCTCATCAGAAACATCAGAGAGCTGCCAGATGATCAGTGGGGATGACGCATGATCAGTGCCAAACATCTCAGCGGAAAATAAGGCCAGTTGGAAAAACCAAATTAATCATCACTATCAGCAGTTGCCACAGAGGAGATCACACAAGACTTTCTCTTGGGATGGGTCCGAGAGACAGCTTCTAATTAAAATGTCAACAGGGGAGGTTTTAGAACAATTTGAGGGATGGTGTAAACCTTAGAACCTGTTTGGATTCACTCGTGAGTCCTAAAGAAGCTTAAATATAACACGAGCAAACCGATGCTCTGTGACCTTTCATTTCGATTAGCACAAGAGAAACAGAAAGATGCGATTGTTGAATCTGCCTGTAAAAGGGTGGATGTTGGGAGACGCAGCGCAGTAGCCTGAGCTCTGCACTAGACAGATTAGAACAGAGTATTAGGAAAAACAGAATTAGTCAGAGCATGAGATGATGAACTGGGAAAGAGGCAGTGGAGCTCTGGAGAGAAAATCACGTCTTAGATTTTTAAAGACCTTACACATCACTAAAGGCTATTGAAATGTCGTGGGACAACAGAAAAGGCTCTTTCAGAGGAAACTACCTGGTTAAGAGAAGCAACCGAGAGTAGGAACTAACAGCAGTGCTTTCATAATGAAAGCAAGATACTGGTGGCCATGCTAAAGGTTCTATCATGTGCTGTAACTTTTATGTGTTGAAAAACTCTTAAATTTTTCAACACAAAGATGGGACAGAGGTGTTATAGAGGAGATGGAGCCAGATTCTTCTCAGCGGCCAACTGTGACAGGAGAGGAGGCAGTGACGACAAGCTGCACCAAAGGAAATTCAGACTGGATAGAAGGTAAATGTTGACTCTACGAGGGAGGGGAAGCACTGAAGTTGTCCAGAGGTGTCAGAGAATCTCCATCCTTGGAGATGATCAAAACTTGACAAGGCTCCGAGCAGCCTGAGCTACCTTGAGCAGCAGGTTGGACTAGATGAAAGTGCAGTTGTCTTCTCCAGCTTAGAATTATATAGTGGTTTGGGTTGGAAGGGACCTTCAAAGCTCACCCAGCACCCCTGCCACGAGCAGGGACATCTTCACCAGCTCAGGTTGCTCAGAGCCCCGTCCAGCCTGGCCTGGGATGTCTCCAGGGATGGGGCATCCACCACCTCTCTGGGAAACCTGGGCCAGGCTCTCACCACCCTCTGTGGAAACAATTTCTTCTTCATACCTTGTCTAAATCTTCTCTCTTTTAGTTTAGAACCATTACCCCCTGTCCTATTGTTACAGGCCCTACTAAAAAGTTTATCCCAAAACTAAATTATTCCATAAAATACATGAAAGCCAAAGAACCCTGTAACTTTTCGTGCTACGGAATTAAGAACCTGTCATCTCTGGAAGCTGAGAACATAAAAATTCAAATCAAAAATTTGTTCCAAATTTTAGGAGTAAAGGACAATTAACCAGTAAGCAAAACACAAGATTCTACATTTCTAGTACCAGTAGAGTGACTCCTGGTGGAAATACACCTCAGCTCTATATGAAACTCAATACAGCAGGCACGACCAGCTTCAACAAAAAACTTGTGAAAAATCAGGAGCTCTCAATAGGTAACATTCCTCTGGTCTGAAATCGCAGTGACTCAGTTTCCTGCAGGTTGTGTGTCAGAAAGCTGCAACCTGTACGTGCTGCTGAAAGTGTAAACCACTCCCAGCTGCTGCAAGCATCAGGAAGGATATATATAGATATATCTATATATAGATAGATATACCTATATCTATGTCTATATATATCTTTTCCCCCAGAAGGTCACAAGGGCAGAAAATACGCAAGTTTCATCTCACAGGTCATATAAGCAGAAAATAAGAAGGTGACTTGAAAATTATCACAGAGAACTTAAAACCTCAGTTGAGCATCCATGTTGCTGAGGAAAAGAAGTGTAATTTCCAGTAGAAAGAGTTCACAAGCTCGGATGTGACACCAGGTACTGGCATACCTACAGCTGCTGGAATAACAGATTTTCACTCTGACTAGCGTACCCTTTACAGATCTCTGGGGAAAGAATGTAAGGTGCATTTCAATACCTCAGTCTTTTAAGGAAACCTCTGACAAGACTGTAGTTCCTACCTTCTCCTCGTTTGATCTCTCATTTCATCACAATAGTGCCATATTCTCACACACTAAGCAGGGAATGTTCCACTCAATCCAAGCACTCACCAACATACCCATGATTAACAGACTGCCTCTAATGTCAAAGCTCTGCCATGCTTATGTGCTACACGGATAACTGGAACAGAGTCATATTTGCAGATATTCAAGACGGATATAAACACTTGTACAAAACCAGGGTTCCTCCCTGTGGAAAGCTGCAATGCTCAGTACACTGCACACTGGATTTGTTCCCAGACTTTAATATACATACACATTTACACATCACTAGTAAAAATCTGTACACTTCACATTACAGTACATACGAGCCACCAGTTGCTAGCTAACACCAGAACACTGATGAAGCCCAAGATGACTGCCCTAAAACAGGCATGGGGGCTGGTCTTCCCCTCTGGGGAAGTTTCTTTGGGTTACACATTCCAACGAGACACTGTTTTCCAGAGAGCCAAATGAAGAAGGTGGATCAGATCCCAGAAATAGACCTGCAGCTTCTCTTCCTCCTCCGACAGCTGTTAACAGCATCTTGCCCGCACTCCAGCTCCAGATGCCAGGTGCTGGGATTTTCTGTCTGCCCGCAGCATCATTTCTTCATCTTCATGTCTGCCTCGATGGCACAGCGACGCCCTCTGGTGCCTCCATCCTAGTGACAAGGCAAATGAAAAGAGAAAGTTATGCACTCTGAACGCAAAACGCTTCCTCCAGCACTCAGGGAGGTAAGGAATTGTGCATCTGGTAACAACTTTTCATGCCTTCCAAACAGGAGAAAGGGCAGCTTTCCTAGGAAGGCCTGGGGAGGCCTGTCTGCAGACCTACCTACAATTCACTCTGGACACAGCACAGGCGCTGGGATTTGCAGCATCTCTGTGTGCTGCTGGCAGCCAGGGCAGAGAGAGACAACAAGGCTCTCACCCAGACGGGCGCTTTTGGAGCCTGTACAGTGCAGGCTTTCTCCTGAATGGCAGATTCTAGCTTGGATCTTAAGATGGGAAGAGGAAACGGCTGACTAACCTACCTTATCAGCTGCTGATCCCTATGGGAAGTGCTCCTCCAGTTGAGTGACCCTGGCACTAGCTCCCTAGTTTCTCCGCACAGCTCCTTTCCATGAGTAGAAGGCGAGCTGAGAGCTTCCTCTGATCCGCTGCCCTCTCCCTCTGGCTGACATGCTGACTCTCCTGGAGTACTCCTCTGTCTTTAAATATATGCGAGAGAAAAAAACAACTCTCCATCTTCCTTCCCTCTCTCTTTCCCGCAACTCAGAAACTTGGGGTTTCCTGGAGGGAGTATTTTTCCAAACACTTCCATGTCACCACGGGCACAGAGCAAGGTATTTCTGCGGAGTATCTTATTTCTTTCTGGACCGTGAATGATAAAGGAGTACACAGCTGACTCCTCACTTTCCCAAGACCCTTTGGACTGTCTTGAACATGGAGAAGGGGCAGCTGTATAAACATGAGAGATGTAAGAACTACAATACTGCATCACTCCGTCTGTTTTCCCACTTACATGGAAAGAAAGCAGGAGAGAAGTCGTGGAAAAAAGCAAAGGCAGATGACAAAATGAGAACACTTGGAACCAGAAGAAAAGGCTGAAGCCCCTCCCACTCACCCACGCTGAGAATATGGGACTGAGATGTTTTTTCTCTAATGATGACGGTTGTACAGCCCCCAAGTTAAACACACCCCTCTGCAATGCTTAAGATGCTGTGACAGTGCAGTGATCACCCAGACAAGGAGCAGAGCGCGCTGCCAGCAGTACTGCGGTACCTGCTGGAGCCTTTCAATACTTACAAAGAGAGAGAGAAGGAAGGCAGGAGAGCCCATTGGGACACTGTCCTGTTAAAAGGCCAAACAGAAGGACTTATCAGATATCAGATATGGAAATGCACACACCGCACAGAAGCACTGAGCCCACACATGAACATAGAGAAACATGTGCCCCACTCCCCTTCCCGCATGGCATCAGTCTTATGCAGCAGGAACATAAAAATGGACAAAAGACAGATACTGCGAGAGTCAGAATGCCAGGAAAGGGATGTTCCTTCCTCAGCCGTGGCAAGGCCTGGTCTACCAAACAATTTCTGCATTGTGCAGTGGCCACTAGAACTAAGCAAGCAGTCCTTGCAGTCACAATGCTGTAGGCACCAGCTGAGAGCATCTGAGGTCACTTAATCGGATGTGTCTTTACAGAAGAAAAACAAAACAAAACAAACCTACACTGCTATTAGTTCAGATCAGTGTGGAAGTCAAAGGTTCTCAGGTGTGTTTTACACTGCAAACCACACTGGAGTGATACCCTGGGTCTAAAAAATCTGACTAGGAAGTGAAGAACCCGGCAGAGACGAGTCTTCCAGCTCTCTATACCTTCATCCTCCTGCCGTATCACACCTCTTCCAATACTGTGTTCACTTCCTTACAGTTTTCATCACCTGTTTTTAAAAACAGGGAATAGAACTATTTGGATTATGGGATAAAACTCCCGAGAGCTGCCCCTGGGATGCTGTACAGCTCCAGAGCTGGAATGTAATCAATGGACACACTAAAAAAAAAAATTGTTCACATGAAGATGCTGGAGCCATCACCATGCCAAAAAACATTCTGCTTCTTTGGCATGAGAACTTCATGCAGTATCTTGGGGTTCTTCAAAAGATACCAAGTGCCCTTCCACAGGGTGCAGCATTCTCACCTTCTCCGAAGCATCTTGCTTGCGAGTGGAGTCTCGCCCACGCAAGCTCTTTGCACTGATCCCTGACTCTGATGTTTGCATGATCAGTTGAGTGGCCAGAAATTGCTGCAAGAAAACCACACTCTGTTAAGATTCTCAGGCGAAACAAGCTTAGTTAGTGCATGTCAGTTAACTATCACGAACCACAGGCTGGGAGCAACTGGGTCAGAGGCAGTTTCGGTTCCTTGTCTGCAGCTCAGAATAAGTTCCCCCATTTACCTCAGAAGCCACAAATCCTGCGGAACTACAAAACCCCAGTTCAAACTCTGTTATCCCTGCCAGCTGGGACATCCTACTTCACAATAAATTTTAAATGCCCTGTATTCAGAGGACACAGTTTCATATACACTTTACACCAGCAGAAACCAGCACAGCCACCTAAAGAAGCAATTGCGTCCCCTGTCACTCACCATTCTCGTTGCTTGTTTGTTCCTGAACCACACCCTGGTTCTTGCTGATCTAACATTTCCCTGAAGGAAATGAGATTTGAAATTGGTCTGGGCTGAACCTAAAACCCATTTTGCTGCGTTTTAACTTAACCACAGTCTAGTTCACCACAAACACCTGAGCTAGGACAAGAGAGGTGCAGGCAAAGAGGGGACTACGGCATTCAAAGACACTATGAGTGGAACTGTGGTCTTACTTCTAGAAGCCTTTCGCACACCTATGGGATGCTCTGTCCTGCACTGGCCTCAGCTCAGTACTTTACCTGGATCTGCTCCAGGACATCTCGTTGCATCTCCACAGCCATGTGGTACACGTCATGGTCAGAGCTGTTGTACATAACTGCATTTTGAAACATCAACATAATATCACGCTGGAACTCAGCTGTGGTTCGTATCAGCCCATTCTCAATGTTCTTTTTGATGGTAGACAAATCCATTGGCCTATGAAAGAAATGCAGTCAGAATAGCAACAGAAATACTTAACCCTTTCCCCTCTCTTTTGCAAACAGCCCTGCGTCTGTAACAGATCTAGACCATTTATTTAACTTGGCCGAATAGGCTCTCCCTCACACAGGCTGTGTTCCTGAGTACCATGGTTTTGGGTCAGAAGACCCAAGCTGGTCAGCAGTTACCACCAACAGTATCAATGGTGTGACAGATGCATCAGGAGAGGCGTTTACCTCCTCCAGGCAGCACTGAAGGAGCCACTAAGGAGCTAGAGCTGCAGCCACTGAACTCTTTAGGAGAGATTTCAGGGGCTAGCAGGGGATTGTGGTAATTCTTCCAGAAGAGTCCACTATCTGGGCCAGTAAAAAGTGCTGATTATAACGACAGGTCTTTGGAATTTCAAAGATTAAATCCTGCCCTTGGATAGAAACTGGGAGAAGCAGATCAGTCTATACCAGCTTACTTATAGAAAATGTTCTCTGTAAGTCAGTGTACTTCATACAAAGACAGGGCTGCATACAGACAAGTATCTGTTACTGAAGATGATCCCTTTCTTAGGGAAACCTGCTTCTGACCAAATCATGCCAGAAGGAAAAGAATTCCAAGTCCTGCAATTTGCATGGCAGCCAAAACCTACTTTGTTCCTGCCACAAATCCCTATAAAATATGCAAATATTTAGAGTTCTAATGACACAAGACTGCTGAGACTCACCTCTGCACAATGCTGTGGTAGCCGGGTGCTATATCATCAGTTACAGGCTGTAGAAAGACATTGGCATACCTGCAGAGAGAAGGAGCCCACTTAGTGCCCCCTCCCAGCTGGCAAATACTTGTTTCATGGTCTCATGTTTATTTATCTGCTACCAGTAACAATATGATTCATCATCTCCTGGTACCAAGGCAGATGAGACTCCAAGATGGGAGAGTGGAGACTTGTCCGGGATTAGTCACTTCTTTCTGCCAGTTCTCAAGACAAACTCACCTGTGATTAGCTGCTGCTCTCCAGACTAGCATGATGGCTTTCTTCCAGATCTTCTGGGCCTGTATTGCTTCCTGGTCCTCACTGCACACTGAGCTGGGAAGAAGAGAACCTGGAGTCTGCATGTTGCCCCAGAGCAGAAACCTTACAGTTTATTTTGCCTCTGACATGCCTACGCTAATCCACACCAAAGACAGAAAGAAAAAAAACAGGACCTGATACCATGGCGCTGTCTGCATACTCGCATTTGTAAGCGAGGAGAACCAGACAAATCATCAACAAATTCCCCCTTTGGACCCACTCAGTCAGCAAAACAGAAATGAGAATCCTACGCTCCCTCCACAAACTAGCCTGGGATTTGCACCTACGTGCCTGAGAGCTTCGCTGATACTCACAACTGTGAGGAGGCTGGGCTGCTGGGGATGGAGTCAGCTAGCGTGTGAGACTGTAAAGGTGCGTTATGGACACTGAAGCCATCATCGCTCTCACTCACGGGGGGTTCGTTATCCATCTCTGATAGATATCCCTCACCCTGATCTTCTTCTTTGGGTTCCTCCAAACTGGCAGCCTCACTGGCACCATCCTCATCATCCTCTTCACCCTGCGCATCCTGAAACACAGAGTTCATGAGTCTGCACAGCCAGCGACAGCAGCAACACAGAGCCTCCAAAGCAACCACGGTGCAGGAAGCAAAGTGATTTTCTTGCTAAGCTGCTGACAACTCTACAGGCACTTTGACAAAATCCCAGTTGCTCTACCCTGCCCTCCTCCCCCTGCAGACACAGAAACACAAACACAGAGCTTTGCAGTGCCTGAAGCAATCTCCCCTTTCGCTCCAGCTGCAGACCGCCCACTATTCTTTTCAGTGCAGAAAGCTGAATGCAAGCTTTGGTTTTCAGCAGATGGGAGCCAGGATGCAGCAGCAGTGAGATGTTACTAACTCGAAATGACTACAACCGATTGAGAATTACCTTCATCTGACTCCTAAACAGGGCTTGGGCCTCCTCCTTCATTGACTCTGTGAAAGAAAGAAAACCAGAAAGGTTGATTCTCCAAAGCAGTCTTTCCTACAAAAGCTCCTGCATCAATGCCTACTATCCTGCAGTAATTACCACTGTGCCTACACATCTTTTCTCCCTCCTCCCCAAAAAACCTGAACCAGATCACTGACAACTATCCAACTAATAATGTTGCATGTAAAAGATTTCCTAGCTGAATTAAGTTACCTGACAGCTCAAATTTGTGCTGAACATCAGCCTGTGAGGAGTCTTCACTCACATTTGGGACTTGTGGAGGGGATGAATCATCATCAGGTGGGGTCTGGAGGGAAGAGAAATGCATACATCTAGATGTTTGTGTCAGCTTACTTCAGTGAAGGTGTGGGCACATCTCACTCATCCTAACCTAACTCAAGGCAATGAAGTTCACTGAGCACCTTCCCAACAGCAATTCTGCACATGGGCGGGGGGAGATACACAAAGGTACTGCCTAAAGCAGAACTTCCCTGCAGATTGAACAGATCAGCAGCATGACTCCCACGAAAACAGTCAGTCACATTCATTGAAGGGTCACCTTCAACCCAGCAGTCATCCTTCCTCTAAACTTCTCTCCTACCTGCCACAACTGCTCCCTTCTTTCCCCACGCCAGTTCCAGACAGCCTCTCTGCTCACATACCTCTGTCTTCACTATGTTGTGCACTGCGTCTTCTCCCTTGGCCGATTCTATCTCAATTTCAGCCGCCTCTCCTGCTACTACAGCTGCTCTTTGATCCTCTTCTATCTCTTGACTTCTAAGCTCCGGCGTTTCCATCACTCTTGCAGTTGCTGGTATGGTTTCCTCAGGGCCCAGCTGATTCTGCTCCTGCTCTGCAGGTTCTGTCTTTATTTCTGATCCCAGCTCACCAATGCCCATTAGGTCTCGAATTCCCTTTGCCTCTGGCTCCTCACACTCCAGCCTCTCCTGCTTCACAGTCACAGACACTTGGGGTATCTGGGCCTGTTTCTCGTGCTCCTGACGAATTGAGTGTTCCCACGGGCCAGGCAGTGTCTGAGGGTCATCAGTATCTTCACAGAAAGAAGACAGCGCAGCTTCAACAACTGCTGCATCCAGGACTTCAGGGTGGTCATCTACCTTTATTGCCAAAACAAACAAGCAGCAGTGCAGGCCAAGGTCAGAAATGGGGATTAAAACAAACAAACAAACAAACAACTTTAAGTTATGTGGTAATGAGACAATTGTGGAAAACACGGTGCAGCTGGTTTACAAAGTTGCCTTTTGCAGCCAGACTCCTATAATTCCCTGTGGAGTCTCCTGTAGAGTTTCAGAAATACAGCGCCCATCCATCTGCCAGAGACATGACCCAAACCCTACCTAACATGAGGAAGAAAGAGATTTCTTTCTGCATTCTGAAAGAGGACCATGAGGCTAAATGTGGCAGACTAGCAGCAGTGGTGTCACAGGGTCGTTTCCTACTGATCTGGACAATGATGGTGAGAATGCACATTTTAGAATACTTATTTCTTGCTTGTTTTAAACTAAGTAAACTGGTGAACAGTAATCACTTGAGATTAACCTAACTGGAAGTGGGGCAAAAGGCACTGGCACTCTGCTCTGCCTGCTTACCTTGTCCTCAATGATGGCTATAATATTTCCAACGGTATCGAAGTCCAGCTCTTCCCCTGTATAGGACACTGCAATATCCATTTTCTCAGCCAAATCCAGGTCTTCTTTCCCATCCATGCAGTGATCTTTGGAAGACCCCGCAGTGCTGCCGGCCCCAGAACCCAGGCACTCTTTCTTGATGGAATCAATGATCATGGATATTTCACTGCTGTCCATGGACACTGTCACGGTGTGGGAATCAGACACGGCCTCCATGGAAACACAGGCTTCTGGCTGGTTTACTGCACAGGGACGAGAGTGACAATCAGAGACTAACCTGGAGAAGTCAAGCCCACATAAACAAATGCTGCAGTGGACAAGGCAAAGGACCAACTGCAAGTATTCCAGGGCCACCCACCACAGCATGGCTTAGAAAAATAAAAGAGAAATACGGGTTTGCTCTCCCACAGTAGAGACAAAGTGAGATTCCAGCTTTTGAACTGCAATCCAGCAACATACCATTAGCACCCCCACCCCCACCCAGCAGATCCTGTTTCAAACCATCTGTTTACTCCAGAACCCAGTCCTTTCAGCAAGGATGGCAAGTCTGAGGTGATAAAAAGCCAGCTGAGAACTCGCTGGGTGCTGATCCCAGGGGAAATTCTGCTTTCCAGCAGTGCAAGACCTACGAGTGCGTAGTTCAGGAACGCACCTGTGGCTACGCTTTCTGGAGCTGCAGCTGGTGGCACAACGGGCGGTGCTGACAGCGTGGGCATCATGACAATGGTTGCCTGCGACACAGGCTCTACGGGGGGTGGCAGGAGTTTAGCTGGAGGTTCGCTGGCAACAGCGGAGAAGGAAGCAAGAGGTGAGCTGAACTGTGCAGGACCAGCCTCTAAAAGCCGGGAAAGCGTAGGAGCACCTAACAGAGAGTAGAAGGCAAATGCAACATGAGCAAGAAGCAGCCACCACTGAAGCCCATAAAGCCACCACTGGGCTCTTTGCTGTCTGGTGGCTTCTTCTGGGAAAAGACACTGAGAGGTACCTATAAACGGTCCCAAAAGCAACCTGGAGAACCTGCACCGAAAACGCACAACTTCTCTGTGTGTGCAGTCTGAGACAGAGTCATGCAGACTATGGGACGCTGTGTTCAATGTAAGGGCTGGACAGGCTAAGCCACACATGCAGAGAGATGCCCTTCCAAAGGCTCATCCCCATAAATCATGGGAAATCTGAAAAACAGGGCTGAGAGCACCACACAAGGTAAGCCAAGACAAACAGTCATCACAGGAGCCGGAAGGGAGCAGAAGGGATCTCTTTGCAGGTCTTTCCTGGAGAATTCCTCTTACATCAAAAGTTGCCACTCATCTTGGCTGTAATTTCCAGCCTGAATTTAGTGAACTGTCTGGACCAAGTTAAGAGGTCAGAACAGACATGGATAAGGAAAGTGAGATTATTCACATGGAATTATATATGAATGAATGGCATAAATCCTCAGTTGCAGACAACGTGACTAAACCACTGGTTATCTTGAGCTGAGAAGAAACTTCACCTTAAGCAGGTTGTTCTGACAAGGCCCAATGCAAAGACACTTGCACCATCCCTCTCACCCATCTCTGTGGAACTTACTCCAGAGCTCACAGTCCACTGTAGTCTAATCCTCAACAGACCTCTAAGCTAAAGCAGAGGTAAAACATGAGTTCTCCAAATTCACAGGGAGTGATATTTGACACATTTGGAACCAGATATGAGACCAATTTTTCCCCAGCTCCCTGTCAACACTTTCTTTCTACACCAAATTGAATTGTCTGGTATTAGCCAGTGTCAAAACCAGAAAACTGGACTGCATGGACCAGGATCAAATTAAATCTAATTGTTTCAGTCATTTTAGATCAAGGCTTTTTTTTTTTTTTGGTAAGGATTAAAGTATCCTTAAAAAAAAAGTATGGGTGAGAGGGATGGAGGTACAGAAATAGGAATACAACCCATCAAGAAGCCCCCAAACCAGTCAGGCTAGACGCCTTTCACCTCTCTCCAAAGAGAACTCATAGAACAGTCTTAAGGTACATCTGAAGGGAGAACTGTACAGGAGGAGTCTCGAGTTACCTGAAGCAGCAGGAGATGCAGGGACAGCACCAGGTGCCGACTGCATTTCCCCACTGTGCAGCACTGGGAGGACACTTCCTACCTCCAGCAGGACTCCTGAGCTGTTCATGTGGCCAGAAGCCACTGCCATTTCGTTTTCACCGACCTGCCAAGGGAGGACACAACTGAAGTTCCTGAAGAAACCGTCACATCAGTGATTCTCTGCCAGATATGCATGAATATGTCCATCATTCGCTGTCTTGGAATTTCTTCTGCACTTTTCGTCCAGCCTAGTCCCTGCCAGAGGCCCCTTATGCAAGTGCACAACATGACAATCTGAAACTAGTTGTTTTGCAGCTACAATACAGCTGCACTGCCACCTTCCTTTGAAGTCAGGCCAAATACAGCATTTGTTCTACCTCAGCTCCTCTGTCCAAGGACCTCACAATCCTTTGCAGACACCAGTCTCTACCCCCTGAGATGGCTCGGAATTAGCCCTTAGTTTGAGTTGAGGGAAACTGAAGCACTAAGATGGAAAGTAACTCCACCAAGGTCACACAGTAAATCTGTGATGGACCTTGAAGCAGATATAAACCACCCTGTGGATACAAAGCAAACCCAGTCTTCCACAGCCATCATCTTTCCTTGCTCTGTTGTTGCATTGCACCCTACAAACAGAACCCATGGAACGTTTACCCAAGCTAACAAATAGACAAGATCCCAAATCTGACTATTAAAAAACCAAAGTCAACAGCAATGCACACGTTCCACCACACAAGTACTAACACAGGGAACCCGAGCCATGGGCTGATGGCTGCTGTTTTCGGACTGGGCTCTGAACAGCATCAGCAACGGTCTGAGACTTCCAGAGTCACTAACATGAGAATGGTCAAAGCTGTTGTCATCACAGTGATTTTACTAACTGTCTACAACAATAAGGAGACTGAAACACTTCAATATTGGTCATAAACCCCACTAAGGGACTCCCTTCTCCTATGCTAAGACCCGTTACAAATATTGAAACTCAACTTCCTGCCAAGACATAAGGAATTGTGACCCCAAAGTAGAAACGACCAAGAACGCCTCCGTGGAGACTGATCAGGATGATACTGACTAATACACCCCCTACCCTGGGGAGAAAGATTTTTTCTAGCAAAACCTGCAACTCCAGCTCCTTACAGCTGAGGGGAGACGGCCACTCCTGCGTGCTGAGTAACCCCGCAGCCCTGCACCCACAGTACTGCTGGGAAAGGGTCCCACCTCTGGGGCTCACAGGGGGTAATTTTATCTCTCAGATATCATTTCTGTTTGGACTCTCACAAAAACTGTATGTTTTGAAAAAGCCTTTGCAGCTCCCTCTTTTTCAGTGAGAGAGTCTGGAGCAAATTGTTTGTGTGCTTGCATATATGAGCAGAGAGCTCCATACCAGCCTGGGGCTTGTGGGCAGGAGACTGCCCTTCTTCAGCAGCTCTGAGAGCAGAGGGGAAGGAGGCGGAGTTGCTTTTTGTCCTAGAATCTTTTTCTGGGGTGAATCGTCAGTGACTGGGGTCATGGGGGCATCCAGGGGAGCAGAGCCTGGAGGGGTGTCAGGGATTCCAATGAAGGAGGCAACTGGGGTGCTGGGCAATGTCCCTGGAGTGACCTGAGAAAGAGAAAAACCACACTGTTCAAAGCCACACTCCACCACACGGACTAGCCCCACTTGCTCCTTCCCCCATGAGCGCTGATCCAACACCTGTTCCACTCACTCACTACACCTACTCCAGGCATACGCCCTCACCCTCTCCCTGCCCTGTAGCGCCACTGCCCGGGCACACACCGAAGACTGTCTGGCCAACCCACTGATGCCCCTACGTAGCCTTTGATCCAGGCACCTGATCATCACAGACAAGAAGAGGACACGTATCTCCAGCAGCACTGTACATCAACCACACTACAGCACTACCACAGCAAAAAGTCTGCAAAAGGAGGCAAGGGCGTCTCCCCAGGCTCCTGTTCCACAACGGACGCAGAGAGCCATGTCCCAAGCTGGTTTTTGCTCTCACCATGTGAAGTTTCCTTACCCCCGGACTGGCCTCATCCACAGCGGGCTGAGACAGATCTCCCAGGGCATAGTCTCCCCCTGGGGAGGTTGAGCCTGCAGGGGACCGAACCATCACACCCGTTAATCGTCGTGGTGGATTCTTAATGGCCTGACGAGCTGGAAGAGAGCAGGAAAAAAAAAAGTGAGATTCCACGACTCCATCTTGGACAGTCCCTGAGAGTTACCTCTGACTTCATCCTAAAGAACCCTAAAAAAAAAATATTGTATTGTAGGAATTTCTTGCACCACACAAGGCTCAGTTCACAAATAATACTAGCATTGGGTAATGCTAGTATGCTGGTAACGCTAATTTCAGATTTCTGTAGCAGTTGGTTATTCACCACCTCCCACCACTGGTAGGTTAGTACACGGAACTGTCCCAAGAATTATAAAAAAATTACACATTCAGAACACGTCTATCTTCCTCTTATCTTCAGACAACAGTAAAACTATAAGGAAAACTAAAGGGATGGAAAGCCTGAGATTCTAACAAAGAACTCCCTGCTAACCCTGCTTCCTCTTAGACCTTTTCCACAGAATTTGCTCCCTTCTCAAAAGTGTCAGCATTTTGCTCTGTCACAAATACAGTGCTGGGAAGATGATATAATCTTTCTTTTCAACTCCTAGGGTCAAGCAATTCCTCCTGAACAGATCTTAACAAGACTTAAATATTTCCTGACTGTTATGAACATATGCATCTCTCTCTGAGGAGTAAGGAAGCTAATTTCCAGCTTACCCTGATAAGCAGCATCTGTAGCCTTCCTCTTGACTTCTGCCTCCTCCTCCTCCATCTTTTTCTTTCTGTATACAGAACCAAAACCTACCGTCACACAGTGTCCCACTCCCCCTTAGTTCCTCCTGCAGCTTACTGACCCCCACCCCACTATCTTCGGACAACAATGACCTGTCTCTGCAGACTCAGGCTCAGTTCCTCTGAGGAGGGGAGCAGAGTCAGAGGCCGGTCAGAGAACACCACACTTGGTAGGAAAATTCACTTTCAGCTGATTATCAAAATGGAGGAGACAAGCATGAAGTTGCAAGCCATCACTTGAGCTCTCCACTGAAACTTCAAAAGATATTCCACACGAGCTGGTGCCTCCCAGTCCAAACTAAGTCCACCCTCAGAGCTAAAAGCACCTGCCCCGCTGCCCTGTTTCTCTTAACCCCATGGATGCAGAGCAAGAGGCATCTGATAAACACACAGGCAACTACAACTCTGCAGAAAGCGTAACAGGGAAATAATTAAGGAACCCACATCATGATCTCATTGCATAGCTCCTCCAGTCTGTTATCCATGTGTCCGGCCTGGATCAGCTCTGCATCTTTCTTCAGTTGCCTGCAATCAGAAAATCTCCTTACTTATTGCTGAACAAAACGCCTTCAGCAACATTTCCACCCCAAGCACCACCACATTTAGGCCGATTTTTCAAGACAGGACTCTCAGGTGCACCACAGCTTGATGCCTCTGCCACACACCTGTACTTCTCCTGTGTTTCCTTAATAATTTTCTTCAACTCCTCCACTCGTTCTGCAGTCAGTTTCCGCACAATAACATCTTCTACAGTTTCCACAACTTCTCCCTTCTCACCACGTTTTCTCCTATAGAGTAAGAGAAAAACAAAAACAGTTCAGATGTGAAACACAGAAAACCCCAGTTCTCCTTTCATAAATGGCTGCTGTCTGCCATTCCTGACACCAACATGCACCAAAAAAAAAAAATCAACCTCCTTTTCCAACTTCCCTTAAATGATACTGGACAGCACAATATTCAAACAATCTCTTCTGAAAGCTTTATATAATTCTTAAATGTGTCCAGTGTTAAACACTTGATAAATACAGCAAAGATGCAAGCCTACTGCAAATTCTCAACCTGAGAAAAATCAAACATTCAACTCCAGAGAAGGTTCTTACTACCCATGAAGAAACATCTGGTTTTTTTCTCTCAATAACTCTACTAAGTCCTTCGGCTTTGCAACTCTAGTGCTGAAGATCATTCAGCACTATCACAAACAAATACTGTTTTTTAACATCCTGCCTTTAATTTAATTTGATGTGAAGTCTCAAAACAAAATACCTGGACGTAGGAGTGAGAAATATCAGAGACCAAAAAGCCACAGTGATAGCATTGAAAGAAAACTATAAGAAACCACTGCAAAATAGAGACAAACCATTTCCCCATCTCACTCTTGCTGTCTTTTCTACCCCTACTCTGAATGATAATTCTATGTGTAAAGCTTCTGATCAATAATACCAATATGTAGTGTTCTATTCTTTCCAAATAAGTGGTTTTTTTTCTGCATTAAGTCCGCAAAGAAGCCCAAATTACCCTGCCATGAATTGTAATGACAGCAGGGGCATATGTAGGACACTAACGGGTACACAGCGATCAGTTTTAGAACCACGTAATACTGATACACTTCGGTCTTATGAAAAGAGAAGACAAGATGATGGAGATACTGAAAGCATGTTCTAAGAAATACATTGGGCTTGCCTGTATCCCCACATCTGCTGTACCCCGATCCCACTATCCACCCAAGCAACACAACTGAATTTCCTACTTCCTGAACACTCCTTTTGGGAGGAGCACTATCAAGTACTTTGCTGTAAAAACGGACAAGTCCACCCAAAACTGCTGCAGACTGCACTCGCTTCAGATTTTGTACTCACTTGGGGGTTTCCGTAGTCTCCAAGAGCTCTGAATACTGAGATGCACAGTGCTAAGAAGAAACAAAGAAAGTCAGAGGACAGCAAGGAGTCAGCTTCAAACACCTATCCACAAAGCCTACAGGGCACTTATTCCTACTTCTTCAGAGCTCTGACACTTTATGAACATAGCGGACAGTCTTCTCCAGAGCTTTCCCAGGGCTATAATTTGGCGTAGCTCAAAGTGAGGAAGCATCTTGACTCTTTTACTCTAGTGCTGCCCAGGCTGATCTTCAGAACAAAGCTAAAGAACAGACGGTCTCAAGTAATGATTTAGAAATCAAAGCAAGCAATCATGATTAGAACTTCTGATGGTGCAGACATCTGTTGAATTCGCATTACTCATCTCCTTTGTATGTTAGGGGTTCTACTTTACTTAGCCATCCCTTACAAGGAAGCTGTTTTGTGTCTTTGACTACCCTTGTCTTTTTCTTAACTTTATCCAACTGTAGTATAAACTCAAATTTAATTTCAGAAACAGGGAAAAGTATTTAGACTGATTTAAAAAAAATGGATTTTTTAAAAAAATATTTTTGCAGTCTTTTTTTTTTTTAAAAAGAAATACAGTCTCTTAGGCAGCTTTCTTACATGCCCCATGCAAAACTCATTTTTTTCCAAGATTGAAATGTCAGTATTTTACCTTTTGGGAAAACCAGTCAGGTGGGCGTCCTGGCTCTGCAAAAGGTTTGATAGCCCTGCTGACCGAGACCCTGCAGGAGAGAAACAGCGAGTCACTGTCAGCTTACTTTCTTCCCCATACAACATGCAGAGAAAAGATGCTGACCTGTCTTGATGTTCATCACTGAACAGCCCCACAAACACAATGAACCTGCTAAAAGGTTGTTACGTTTCGAAATTACTCAAGTGTAGTCTTTGGGCCACAAAATATTTGCCTAATTCCAAACAGACAGCAGTGTCCTCTCCTTGCTTTGAAAAGCAAATTTCTAGTTTCTGATGACACCATTACATTCCTACAAAAACTTTAGCGAAGGGAAAAAGGCAGCAAAACAGCTACAAACTCAGCAGCAGCGCACAGGAACCCATTATCAAATATCCTTCTTGACCACAACTCACCTCTTCCAACTTAGGAACACGTCACTCTTTGTTCCGATTAATACACTTCCATTTTTACACAGTAGTTGCACAACCAGCAAAAGGATTGTCAAGGTGCACCTCGAATACCCCCATCTTTAACAGCCCAACTTCGTTTTGAACAGAAAGCACATAGAAGTGTTTATGACTGGCTGCTGCCCAATGAACCAGCACGGCCCTGCCCTGGTACCGCCCCCAGTCTGGTGCCTGCAGCCCCGCGGGCACAGCGGCCCCGGGACAGCCCGGTGCTCCTGCTCCCTCACCAGTTCTGGTCCCCGCTGCGCATGACGGACGAGGCCAGGCAGAGCTTCTCGCGGATGGACCAGGGCTCCGTGGGGCCGGCGCTCAACAGCTTGTGCTCTGCCGGGACAGGATAAGGTGCGAGGGGTGCACGTCCCCGCGGGAGACCCCGCCCCGCCATCTGCCCCCGCCCCCACACGTTAGCCACGCCCCTTTCTACAGACACACCTCCTGTGGCCCCACCCCTCCGCAGGCCCGTTGGCCCCACCCTCACAACACCGTTGCCCCCGCCCCTTCCCCTCCGAACCGCTCAGTGCTGCTCGGGCCGTCCCCCGCCCTCCTTCTCGCCCCAACCCCGCTGCCGCGAGCCCCCGCCGCTTCCTCTCCGCCGCTCCCCCGCTCCCCGCCGCCTCTCCTGGCAGGCCCCGCACTCACTGCCCGTCCCCGCCGCCATCTTCCCCGCCCGGCCCGAGGGAGGCGAGGCGGAGCCGCGCGCAAGGCCCGCCGGGAGACGCGCGCGCGTCCCCGGGCGCGCGGACAGCCGACCAGCCCAGGCCCCGCCCCTGTTGCCCCACGGCGGGCGCTGATTGGCGACTGCACGGGCGCGGGCCCTTATTGGCGGAGCGGGCGGGCGGCGAGGTTTGAAACCCCAGCAGTCGGCGCCGCGCGGCCGCGGGGTGTGCGCGAGGCGGCGGGGTCGGGCGGTAACGGGAGAGCCGAGCGGGGCCTCTGCGGCGGGTCCGGAACGGGAGAGCCGAGCGGGGCCTGCGGGGAGCGGGGGCGGCAGCGGCAGGTGCGGGCAGGCCCGTGTGCTGGTCTCTGGGGGTGTGTTGTGGGGCGGCCTGTGTGGAGCTCCGCGTGTGCGGTGTCCTGGGTCTGTGTTATGTCTGTGGGGTTCTGTGTAGCGGGGGCGTGTTGGTAGGGGCGGGGGTCTGTTATGTGGTGTCTGGTCCTGTGTGGCGGCGGGGGCGTGTGTGCCTTTGCAGCGGCATCCTGTGTGTGGAGGGTTCCATGTGCCAGTCTGTGTTTGTTTTTGTGATAGAAGCAGCAGACTGTTTGTAGTGGGGTGTATGCACGGGGAGCAAAGCTTGGGCTCTCAGGAGCCTGCTGGAACGTTACCGTATCCTTACTGTGCTGCTTTTTTTTTTCCAGGAGCAGCGTGAGACGCCATGGCACAAGCACTTGCCTCCCCAGGGCTGTTCTCTGATGACGATGTTGCGGTGTCGCCTGTTTTTGAATCCACAGCAACGGGGTTTGGGGCTGATGTGCGCAAGGACTTGCTGTCAGAGTTCTCTGCCATCTCGCCCAACCTGGAGGGGTCCCAGCAGGTGAGGCTGGAGCTCATCTGCCACAAACAGGGCAGTGTTTTGACTTAGAGCTGCTGTGTCTCTGCACAGTGGTGTTGTGATGCAGGGCCAACACAGATTCTTCAGAAGAGGCTAGAACAAAATATGGCGTTGAGGGGAGCAGTTCCTGCTGACCGCAGTGTACTATGAAGGGCACAGTAAGTGCATGTTAACACAATGCCTTGTAGTGTGGTGCTTAGTCTAGGGGCTGGTTTTGGTGTCAGGTCTTCAGGTTGTTGCTCTGATTCACTAGATAAACAAAAGAAGTGCTGATGTGCCTGGAAATGCCAAAGACAGCTTCTGGCATTGCTGAGGATTTTGGGACCTGAGAAGGGTCCATTAGTTACTGAGCACTAGTCAGCGCAGCCACGCGTGTGTTCTGTGCTGTGGTTCCTATCAGTGTTCTGGCGGGTGGCTGTGCTGTTTCTACGGCTCTCATGTTTAACCTGTGCTGAGTTTTGCAGGCTGTAGCTGAAGACAACAATGGAAAACTAAAGGTGTATTTGAGAGTTCGACCTCTGAAACCTACAGAAGTGGAAAAAGGAGAAGATCAGGTGAGATGCTGAACGAAGAAGGCTCTGAGCTGGTTGCCTGTGTGCCTGCTGGGAGATGATGTTCACCTTTGCTGTCTGTGCCGCCACCTCTTGTAAGCCATTGCAATGATGGGTTTTTATGCGTTCTTTAGGGCTGCGTCTGCATTGAGAATTCAGAGAATCTCCTTCTAAAAGCCCCAAAAGACTCCTTCACCATGCGGAACATGGAACGTGGAGTGGGACAAGCAGCGCACAGATTCTCTTTCACACAGGTAGGTAACTGGGACAAACAACCCACCTGGAAGTTTTTCAAGCTTAAAACCAGCCTTAGAGCTTGAAAAGCTGGCTTACTAATACACACTGATTCCAGCACGCTGTGCAAACTACGTAGTCTTGTACAGTCTTCTCTACTTAAGTTTGTTTCTGCCGTTGTTTCCTCATTATTGCTGTTTTTAAGCTCATCCAGGCAACTTTTTTGGCAGCAAATGCCAAACTCTTGTTTTGCTTATGAGACTCTAAACACACTAGAGCCTGTAGTGATATCAGATGTTACTGCATTAAGCAAGTCAACAGCTTGTTTTTGTAGGGGGCTTTGACTGGAATTACTGGTGGGTCTGTTGCATGTGATGTGGGGCTTGTGGAGGGAACAAAGGATTAGGTCATATCACTTGAGTAACCATCAGCAGTCAGAAGATAAGATCTACACTGGGTCGTTTTTCATGCATTTGTTTGCAGATCTTTGGACCAGATGTAGGGCAGAAATTGTTCTTCGATGAGACGATGAAGCAGGTGGTGAAGGATGTACTGAATGGGCAGAACTGGCTGGTCTACGCCTATGGCATCACCAATTCGGGGAAGACTCACACTATTCAGGGTAAGGAAAGCACGAGGTGCTGGTGGCCTGTTGAGGGAGTTGTCTGCTTCTGCATGTGAATCCTCAGCTCACTGTTCTTGCTTCAGGCAGCCACAAAGACGGGGGAATTCTGCCTCGCTCCTTAGCGGTCATCTTCAACAGCGTGGGGGACTGGTTGTACCAAGCCATGGACCTGAAGCCGTCCCTCTCCAATGAGGTGATCTGGCTGGACAGCAGGCAGGTTCGACAGGAGGAGACCAAGAAGCAGACCCTGCTGCGGGGGGGTCTGTGGGAGGTAAGTGTGTGGCTTCTGGGAGGCTTAATAATAACAGGGAAAGGATGATGTTGTACTACGTGCTCATGTTATTTTCTTTCCTTCCAGGAGGAGCTGTTAACGCCGCTGAAGAGGAGCCATAGTGCTGAATCTCAGCTCCAGGCCACCACCAGCGGCAGTTTTGACAGTGGAGTTGCTGGTCTCTCTTCATCCAGCCAGCTCACCAACCGTTCAGACAGCAGCCAGACAGAAGGTATGTCTGGAAGCCTACTGGGTGCTACCTGCTGTGTGCTGTTGGAGGATGGGGGAAGAAAGGGTGGTGGTTATTTGGATGCTGTGTTGTAGGTAAGGGAGCTAAGGTGCTGTAGTTTCCCAGATTTTCCCATTGAAAGATAAGGATGGTGGGGCTGTAGAGCTTTTTACATGTCTTGCCAACATACAAAGAACATGCCACTGCATAATAACTCGAACTTCGTGAAATTAAAAGTAACTTGATACCCACTTACTTCATTCATGGGATGTAGTTACTGACCAGCTGAATGGTGTGGATGGGGCAGCTGGAACACAGGGTGCTCAAGTGCTGTGTTGTTTTCAACACAGATTTCCAAACCCAGGAACTGCTAGCTCATTAGGTATCCAAAAGCATGGCGTGACTGAGGTAACAAAGACTAAAACTTCACTGATACTGCGAAAAGTTCCTGTCTGAAATATGCTGTACTTCTGGAGTCAAGAGCAAGTATTTAAAAAGTCCTTGCACAAAGGAGATACTGTTAAAGGAAACCTTAGGCTGTCTGACTGGCATTAATGTAGGTCCACATGAGTAGGTACACAGAGTCTGGGGTGGTGTTCTTGCTGAAGAAATATATCTCACGCTAGAACTAAGCCATTTGGGTTGAACCTGTGAAAAGCTGCAGTCGTAATTTTCTTTTTTTTCCTCCTTTTTTTTTTCTTCTTCTTTTCTCTAGAACTGGGCCCTCGGTGGGCTGACTTGGATCGCATTTCACTCACCAACACAGGAGATGTACAGTTCTCCATCTGGGTCTCCTTCTTTGAGATTTACAATGAGTTAATCTATGACTTGTTAGAACCACCTTTATGTGGCCAGAACCGCAAGAAGCAGACACTGCGGCTCTGTGAAGACCAGACTGGCAACCCCTATGTGAAAGGTAGATTCACCTGAAAGATATTTTTAGTGGCCTGCTAAGGAGACTTGAGGATTGAGTAGGTGGGTGGCTCAGCAGTGATGTGCTGGGGAGCACGATGTCATCTGTGGCCCCTCAGAGATCTCTGGATTACAGGAGTGTTAAGTTTGTTAATGTCAAGCAAATGCAATGGTGAAGTTTGGGCTCAGATAACTAAGTTTTCTGCCAGCCTCCTAATTGCCCTCCCCAATCTGTGCCTGCTTTTCCAGATCTGAACTGGATCAATGTCCACGATGCTGATGAGGCCTGGAAGCTCCTGAAACTGGGTCGGAAAAACCAGAGTTTTGCTAGCACCCACATGAACCAGAACTCCAGTCGCAGGTCTGGAGGGGGGATATTTTGAAAAACATACAAATCTGAGGGGCTTTTAAAGGTTGCATTTCCTTTTTAAAATATCTGCATGATTCTTTACAGTCACAGTGTCTTCTCCATTCGGATTCTGCACTTGCAAAGAGGTGGCAGTGAAACTGTTCCAAAAATCAGCGAGTAAGTTTCATGTTCTCTACAATTTTGGGGGTGTTCTCTCTGGACTTAATTTTCCTGTCTCTTTTGTTGTGAGTATGGGAAGTATCTTGAGGAAAGTCTTGTTGAAAGTATTTGCAATGTCCCACATTCAAGGGATGTAGTTATCTGGAAATTGGTTGTCTCAGTATCTGGGAAGTGGCTGTGCTGAGTGAAGGATCTTTGAACTTGACATCATGAAGCTCATGTTGGTGTTACCTTGTGTAATCCCTACACTTAGGGTGGACCTTTCTGTCCAGCAATAGCTGATACACCCCAAAAGAGCTTTCTGTCCCCTTATGGGTGAGCTGGGAAGATGAGCATGGTAGATAATCGCAGGGTATCTGAATTGTAAACCTGGATAGAATAGGATAAACCTAGTAGGTCATGTGAATATTGCCTGTGTTTTCTTCAGGTTATCCCTTTGTGACCTTGCTGGCTCAGAGCGCTGCAAAGACCAGAAAAGCGGGGACCGAATGAAAGAAGCAACCAACATCAACACCTCCCTGCACACGCTGGGTCGCTGCATTGCTGCCCTCCGCCAGAACCAGCAGTCCAAGTGAGCAGCCAGAACTCTGCAGGGAGTGAGTGTGTGGGGAACCTGTTTTGCGCTCCCTGGGCTCACTCTTGTCTCTCTCCACAGGTTGAAGCAGACTGTGGTTCCCTTCCGGGACAGCAAGCTGACCCGCGTATTCCAGGGTTTCTTCACCGGACGTGGGCGCTCTTGCATGATAGTCAACATTAATCAGTGTGCATCTACATATGATGAAACTCTCTATGTAGCCAAGTTCTCGGCCATTGCCAGCCAGGTAAGTTGCACACACCAGGATCACAACACACTCAGACACATCTTGCTTTTATGGGACTGGGTCCCTTTCCATCACAATGCAGGGGGAATGCCTGTGAGCCTTCCTTGTGCTTCTCCAGTGGATTATTACCTTTACAGTTATCTCCAGATTCTGCTAAACTGAAAGAGAAGTGCCATGTTTAAAGACTACACAGCCTCCAGGCTTTGTGGATGAGTAACGATGGCCTTTTCCCCTTCAGCTTGTCCAGGCACCTCCCACAAAGCTGGGACTTCCATCCATACAATCAATCATCAAAGAGCACAACAGGCGAACCAGCCAGAAACTAGAGGCAGCGGCAAAGGAAGAAGTGGAATCAGAAGAAGAGAGTGAGGATGAAGCAGATGTCTCCATGTATGAGAAGGAGGTGGGTTGTGATTTGTTTTGCAGTCTCTATGGATAGAAGGGCAAGAATTTGAATGTTAGCGTGAGGCTGCAGCTTGGCACTATACCAAGAGATGACAGAGAACTTCAGCTGAGGACCCAGAAAGCTGGGAATCCATGAGGAAAACATTCCAAAGTTGGTCTAAATGCGAAGCACATGGTTCATTTGGAAACACTTTGTCATCTGTGGAATAGAGAGAGTAAGAGCTTGGGTGCAGACCTAAAATCCCTACTCCGCAAAGGAAATCTAGAGATCAGAAAACATGCAGAACAGATGGCTAATTTGAGGAAAAATAATCAAACTTCCTAGATACTCAAAATGGGCAGCTGGAATAGCTGAAAGTTTGAAGTCATATACCTACAGAGACTTGAGTTGTAATGTGTCGAGGTAGCAAATGCAGGTGCAGGCCTGGGTGGTGCAGCAGGGGAAGGCGCTCTGGAGATGGCTCCATCTGGACTGCAGTGGTGTCTGAGCCACCTCATGGGGAGGAATTAAGAGCAAACCTGGCAACCTCTCTTTCCAAGTGACTAAAAGAATCTTAAAGCCAGATCACCCCAGCCTACAGATATGGGATCACCTGGTTTATTCTAAGTCTTAATTCTGTTTGTGCAGTGTGGGCAATGCAGTTTGTGTCACTCTTGCAGGACTTGCTGCGTATAGTGGAAGCTGCACGAGAACTTCTGGTGCAAGAGCGGCAGGAGAAGCTGCAACTAGAAATGCGCCTCCGTGAGGAGATCTGCAATGAGGTGAAGGAGCACATGCAGCAGAAGGAGCAATGGTGCAGGTACAGCTTATGCTGATCTCCTTTTGTTCAGGGTGAGCTACAGTACCATGAACTGCCAGACCCTGACGTGGAGTTGTTTGTTCTCTTTGTAGCCAACACATGGATGCTGAGAGGGAGCTGCTGGAGGAGCTGTATGAGGATAAACTGAATAACCTGAAGGAGTCACTGACTGACTATTACCAGGAGGAGATCCAGGTTTGTTCAGGGTAACAGAATAACATCAGGGAAGTGGGAGGGGACACGGGGTACTTGAGGTGACTTGAATCTTTCAGGTTGCTTTGCTTTTTGTGGTATTTTTGTGATATAATTTGATAGTTTGATCTGCATTTTTTGCTTCTTGTCTACTGCTTTATGTAGTTCACTAGGTTTTCTAATTTTCTGACCTTAATCTGGAAGCTAATGTGCAACCATTCCAACTTCTCTGTTCAACATGATTCTCTCCTGCCCCTCACTCTTTTTGCTAGTGGTTTGCTTTGCACTCTTTAGATTAACACAAGTTCTGTGAACTTCTGTTCTTAATCTTAATTGTGGAGATGGGTGTGGGCCTGTCAATATTTTCTATGCTATGGCATTTGAGTGCCTGCTGGGACTTGTTGCAGACCTCTCTGAAGATGACAACTCTTAAAAAAAATCCATTGTCTTCAGAGTCTGGAAAAAAGTCGTTTAGGCTCCAGGAAATGGGTTCAGTGTTTTCACTTAAAGGACATTAAAGGCTGGTCCAACATGTCAAGTGTGTGACTGAGAGAGTCTCCCAAAGAAAGACATTGAAAGTTTCAGAAAAACTGCGTTAAGAAAATCTTGGTGAATGTTTAAACAAACTTGCTTTTTAAGGAGCGTGATGAGAAGATTGCGGAGCTCCAAAGTGCTCTGCAGGAGGCAAAACAAAAACTGGAGAGCCTGGATACCAAGCCAAAGGACTTAGGGCAAGGTTTGCGTCGATCAAAGCGAGTGGCTTCCTCCTGCGCTCTGCAACAGGAGCTGGTAGATACTAAAGCCAAACTGGAGCAATGTCAAATGGAGTTAAATACCGCAACAGCAGGTAAGGCAGCGATGCTGCACTGGTTCTGACCTGTGCCCGAGCAATCCTTGTAGAGGGTTAGAGATATTTTTTTCATTAGGATACAGTGGATTCAGGCATCCTGAAACTACTGTTCTGAGCTGTGGATGATGGGAATAATGTGCTGGATGGACAGCATTTCACTTAATTTTCACATGAAAATGGACTTCTGAACAGGGAGATGATCCTGCCCTAATTCTTAAGTCCCTTTGTGTAACTGAAGGGGAGAAGCCTGGAATGTTTGTGTGTGTCCACGCAAAGTCCCAGCTTTTCTCAGCTTGTCTGGGGCAGCTTATCTCAAGTGAAGTCCTGACTTCAGAACAACTGAAAGCTTGTGAATGTCTTGTTGCTCACTACTTTTTGTCTGTTTCTAGAGTTGCGCAAGTACCAGAAATTACTGGAGCCACCTCCCTCTGCAAAACCCATTACTGTGGATGTAGACAAGAAGCTGGAGGATGGACAGAAGGTAACTCCACCTCTGTGTTACAGAAAGGAATGCTTGCAGGGCAAGGTGGTTGCCTGTTTAAGTAGTGTTTGGAGCTGCTGTCTCCAGGTTTTTAAACAAATGGTCAATATTGAAATGGGTCTGTTGAAAAGAAACCCTCACTAGAGATGTGGCATCTGTGAGAGACATTGGTATCCGTGATGCTGGCGTACCTCACTCCGAGGGGACCCTCCCTCATCTGCATCTCTGATTTACTCTGGAGTTGGCTTTGTTTGCAGAGCTATATCAAAGCCAGCTGTCGTATTAACATTCTTTCTCCCGTAGAATGTCAGATTGCTGCGTTTGGAATTGCAGAAACTTGGGGAGTCTCTTCAGTCTGCAGAGAGGGCGTGCTGCCACAGTACGAGTGCAGGGAAACTTCGAGAAGCTCTATGTACATGCGATGACATTCTGGCTAAACAGGTAATGTCTGTTTTATTGTGGGTTGCACAGGGGGATTTAGTTTATGTACTTTGCCATAAACAGCAAAATAACCTAGGTTCTTGCAGCTGCAAAGAAAAATGACTTATTATCTAGCCAGACACCATTTATTACATTAAGGGAACTATACTGCTAATTTTTTCAATGGCTGAGGTCAGGCTGCATATTTAACTCTCTGAAGGAGACCCCAGTTGTTCCTGTCAGTTAACTGAGAGCTTGCACTTAAAGCAGGAGAATTCAGAGTTCTCATTTCCTTATCTACTTCACTCAATCACAGTTGCTATGGCAGCATGTTTATAGCAGGATGGATTCAGCTTTTTCCTGGCCTTACTGTTCCTATTTTGTTGTTGAACTGCTGCATTGTTGACAGGAGAAGCTTTTCTGCACGGCCTTATTTCACACACCAGTCAGTGAATTTTGGCACAGGCAGTTTTTCCTCTTCAGTTCATAGTAACCACGGAGTGAGGCAACTTGTCATATCTTTACATATTGCCTTCCCTTTCCCAGGACCAAACACTGGCAGAACTGCAGAACAACATGATGCTGGTAAAACTAGATCTGCGGAAGAAAGCCGCTTGTATTGCTGAACAGTACCACACCGTGCAGAAGCTCCAGGCCCCTCCAACGTCTGCCTTAAAGAAACGGTTCTGTGCCAACAGGGAAAACCTACAACCTACCCAGCCTCCTGGTAAAAGGCCCTTCCTGCACAACCTGCTGACCCGCTCAGCAGCCCGGCCCGGGGCTGCCAGGGGGTGGCAACTTCGTTCAGTTGCTCTATGACTTTTTGCAAAGAGAGCCCTGCCCCATTATTACTGGAAGAGGTGGGAAATCAAATATAATAGCATCTATTTTTCTTTGTGTGCTTGTTTATTGTCATTGTAGCTGTTGAGAGCTTACGTAAACATTTTTGCATATGTATGTTTAAACTTTTAATTGATACCAAAGTGGACGAAACGACCTTTTGTAATTTAAACACTACAATGAGGAAAGTCTTGAAATACAAAACAATGCAGATGATTGAACTTGTTTAACAAAGGGACAAGTTCTCATCTTCAACTATGTTGGCACAAAATTCAAAAGTAAGTTCATATGATCTTCCTTGGCAGATATCTTCCCTTCCTTGAATTATAATCCTTTATTAAAGTATACACGTTCTAGTCTAGGGTGGCTCTTTTGGATCTTGGCTTGCAATTCTGGCTCCAAGGATGTAACAGGCATAGAACTAAGCAAAAGAAACAGTAAAATGGTTATATATAACAAGCACTTGAATGTAAAATATGATGGATGATGCATCTAGTTAAACTTCCTGGATTGCAAAAAGAGTTTTCAGATCTTTTTTTAACTCCCTGTGAAGGAATCATGCTCACAGACCTGGGGCAAATGAATCTCTGCTTAAAAGGCAACAAGATATTCTACAGAGTCAAGAAACAGCTGTTGCTGCTACCATAAAGGTGGAGGAATCTACTCAGTTGCTTGAGGTTGTTGCTGGCAACAGAAACTTACCTTCCTGAAGGTGTTTTAATTAAATAGAATGTATTTGCATATTTAACTTACTGCCTCATTTTCTTGAATAAAAGGTTTATTTTTATAGGAGTCATCTCACAGTAAAGTGAACTAAGCTGCCAGGTCACTTAAACAGCTGCAATTTCTTTAAATACAGTTTAAGGTCTAATCTTCATGACTGCAATTCTCTGTTCTGTGTCAGGTAGGGAAAGGGATGGTGTCAGACTGCCTTGCTGTACTCAGTTAAAGCAGATGAGAATTGGGTATTGTTTCCTGAAAGTCAAAAGCTACTTCAGTTGCTTGCTCTTTTAATGGAGTTGGCTGCAGTTTGCATTGTTGAAGCTGTATTTGGCAGCTTGTCAAGTTTACATAACCACTAATAATATAGGAGGGACAACTTAGTTGAATTTAAGGCCCCTTTCCTATTGCAAATTGAGCTGAATTTATTTATAGGTAACCCATCCACATTTCATTATGGTTTCAGCTATAATGAATGTTGTTTCTAAGACAGTTTTTGGTACTGAGCTATTTGTATATAGACAAAAAACTCTTCCTGGAAAAATACTACTCAAATTACAACTAAGCATGTATAGTCAAGTGCTGTTCTGTATAACCAGAGGAGTTTCCCACTAAAAATAAAATGGACTCTGTATTTAATGAAGCCATAACCTTTCTGGACATGAATGTATTGCTTGGACCACATCAGTCTTTTTTTATGAATAACTCCAGTGTTATCAAGCTCATACTTCTCTGCTTGCAATAGCATGGTTAAACTACTCACACAACTATCTTGTTCACTGTCCCTATGTAGCTGCATCCCAAGCTGCTGGGAGTTTGTAAATAAACTATTATATATTACTGATGAGTAACATAGTTATTACTTTTCTGAATATTCTCAAGTTTATCACACTTGTTGTATGGGAATTGAGACTGTGTGCTCCAGGAGGCAATGACCACTTGTTTCTGTGTTTTTGCAGTACCTTGCATGCATCTGAGAGTGTAACATTAAAGAATAATGTAATAAAGTAAGAATAATACGTACCTTTTTTGAGGAAACAGCGCACAACACAGGGGTGTTGCAAACACAAGGCTAGAGGAGACAAAAATGAGTTTAAAATATTTAGGGTCCTAAAAGAAAATTCAAACCCCTTAGGCATGGTCTTCTATGCAGAAAGCTTTTTGATGTACACAGTGAGGTAAAGTTTTACAAAGTGCTACGTAATCTTTATTTCTCACTGCATTATACCTTATGAAATCATTTACTTACTATGTAGTACTACACGCATCAATACCATGCTTACACGTGTATGAAATTATTTGATGTCCTTTCAGTGGTTTGCATTGGTGTGCATGGCAACACAAAATGCTGGACAACAGCAAATAAACCACTCCATTAAACGTTTAAAGAATTCATCAACCTACAGAGCTGGATTCTAATAATTATTTATGGAGTTAGTGGCCAAAGCATCTTTTTAAATGCTACAGGTTTATGTGGTTTTTGTGTGTTGTGGTTTTTTCCCCCCACTCCCTTTCTCTGCCACCCACCCCCTCTGCTTTTCTTGGCTGCTGCTTTATTACTAATGGCTTTTTAAAAATACGGTATTATCAGTTATGGATATGGAAGTGAAGTCACTGCTGTAGTTTCCTTAACTTCTCAGCTCAGCGGAGAAACAATTTCTGTGGCTTCTTCACTGTTTTAACATAATTTTTTTTCTTTACACAAAGTGCAAACATTGTTGCTTCCTCCAAAAAACCTAAAGGTATATCTTAAAATAGCAGACACACCTCAAAGAAATCACTTACCAGAATCCAACTAATCCAACTTGAATAGGAGCACTCATCCAAGGAAACCTCTGTTGAAAATAAACCACATACAGTGAGCAGAGTGGCTTTTCTCCCTGCCCCTTCCCACCTTCCTGGAATTCTCGTATTGTAAGAGAAAAATTGCACCTAAAAGACTCCTGGATGTGACGAAGGCAAAACAACTACCAACACACCTTAAAGCTGAGCTCTGGTTTGAGAGCCCAATCGCTTTGAAAAGTAATAAGAAAATTCCCAGCGATATCAACGTACGCCGTTGTCCTGAGTGAGCGGCCCTTAGAAACGTCGATAGGTGGCTGTTTTACTTACGACCCGATCCCGAGTGTGTCGGTCACTTGTTTGTGTCACACGAGCCCGCGGCAGCCACTGGCGCAGCCCAAGTTTGGAGCAGTGCTGCGGGTCCCGCCTCAGGGAGTTTTGCCCGGATATCTTGATGAAGAGCCAGGGCTGGTTACAGCTCCTGCCCCTCCAGTGACATCGAACCGTTTTAACTTGCAACTGGAGATTTTCTATGTGAGCAACAGCAGCTGCAGCCACCAAGCATGAATAAGGGAGTGTCAGGGAAGAATGCAAGTCTGCCTCTCTTATCCCTTGTCTTGTGATTTGGCGTACAGGCACTCGCCCCTGTAGCGCAGTCTGATACGCTCCAGTTGGGTAAGAATTCACCTTTTATTAAAGGAAAAAAGGGTAGAAGAATTGGGGTAACAGAGCTGAAAAAGCAGCCATCTATGGATGCGTTTTTAGCACACTCATTACTGTGACTTTTGCAGAATTTGAACATACACCAAGAAATACGATAATTTCTTTGTAGGCCTTTAAACGATCTAGGAATCTACCCCCCCGTGTTAGAATTTTAGTCGAAATTAATTACTACAGAAACAAACCCAGACCTATCTAAATTACAGTGCTGCAATGGCCTGTTGCTACAATAAAATCGGCGTCTCCAGTAAGCAGGACACACACAACTGCTACGGTAACGGGAAGTCGAATTTAAACGAAAACAGCTAATGAGTTAAAAATCACATGTTACAGGGGATGATGTTTACAACAAAGATGATGGGTTTTTTTCTGCAAGAAGTATTTCTCAAGATGTAGAAGTTAAAGGGGAAACGGGTGAACAAAAAATGGGCACTATTTGAGAGTAGAAATAGAAGGAAATTTAGAAAGCTGGGTAGGACAAAGCTCAGTGTTAAGGAAGGTCGCAGCAGCATAAGAAGCATGGAAAACAAGCCTGAGGGAGAAGAAATCATGTAGATGATTTTTTTTTTCCCCTGGAGTCAGTCTGTAATCCAGAAATGATCGCAGGAAGTGTGGAATTCAGCAATAACCTGCAACAATAGATAAGAAATGGAAAAAGGCAGCAGTAGCAAGAAGGATGCAGAGGGAATGCAGCAGTGCTCTGCTATTCTGGCATTCCACTAAACACACCTTTCTTTGACTTTCGGCTGAGATAAATTCACTCAAAATGCTTTACATTTTATACATTGGGACAGTTCAAGACGAGATGGTGTGACTGGCTGTGGAAGAGATATAGGACCGTGACATCAGTAAATGCTACACGTGTTTGGGAACACAGATCAAACTGTGCTGCAAATGACTTCAGCCTCTGAGGAGAGCTAAGGGAGAGGGAAGCTACACGTTTAAGCATGAGCATGGGCCCCGAGGTACATAATAGAAAAGCCCCAAATATGATCTTATAACTGCAAAGAGTGTTGGAGGATGTCATGAGAATAATAGATGGTTTCATGCCTTGATCAGAGTTGGTCGTAAATCTGAGGGAGAGAGAGGTGTCTGATAGCCCTGACAATCCAAACAACAGCTGTTTCTTGTGGTGGAGCATTTTTTGCCAAGGTACTTGATCTGAGTTACAGCCTTTTTCAAGAATGTTACCAGGCTGCATTAATCAGGAAAGATGGTGAGGCGAAACTAACACTGGGAGGTCAATATTAAGAATTGGAGTTGCCTACGGAACAACGTAAAACAAGTGCAGTCTGTACATCCCTACGAAGAGATAAAATGGAGAAGTACAAGACAGCAGAAGAATTGACTGTGTTAGAGATCTGTCATTTACCTCCAGAAGAAGACAGCTCCCGATGAACTAGGATTTAATTTCCAGATGTCTTTATGGCATCTTTAGTGGTTAGTGCAAACAGAGAAAATGAAGAAATGATAATTAAGCAAACAAAAGCCATAAGGAGAATCAGTTTTTTTCTAACCGCTTCCTTTCATTGTTGGGTCTCAAAATCTGCCAACTTTCCCAAGCTAGCTATGCCTGTTTTTCAAAAAAATGAATACATGAAACAACAGTTAAATTAGGAATGCATGGAGGACTCTAAGGCATAAGACATGCAAGAACGATGCTTAAAAAAAAGGCTCAGTTCTAGTTTTGTAGCAGTTTTCAACACATATTTTAGTTGCAGACTAAGAGACCTCAAGGAGTTTGTTTTAAGGATATATGAGAAAATTTCCGGAATCAACTTGAATGTTATTATAACACAGCACGTAGAACAGGAGAGAAACAGTAGCTGAACCTCTAAGAGGAGTTACATAAATTATAACTTAATGCTGATTGGAATTTTCAGAAGTTTCTATGGTTACCTGTAACTAAAATAAATCTATAAAAGCTGTGCCTCAGAGCAAGGTTGTTTACGGAGCCTTCAGCAGATAAAATAAATGGGTTCTGCACAGAGCTACTCAAGTGTGTGACAGTAGAGGTAACAACCAGACATTATACGGCCCGATCAAGAACTACGACACTGGGTAATCGCACAAAAGGCAGCCAAGGCCACCGCTGAAACCTATCGCAAAAGCACGTATATGTATATATATAAAATACTGTTTCAAGTGAAGAAGTAATTAGATTCTTTTTGAACCAACAAGAATGCGCTTGTGTTCTAAAACAATTCTTGAGTCATTTTCTAGCAACACCTTCCCGGAAAATTTTTAATTAATACTAATGTTACCATCAAAATGTCCTTGTGCAAAACAATGTCAGAATATGGAGGACAAATAGTGCTACGTAACCTACATCTTATTTCAAATACCAGAGGATGATAGCCTGCTATCACTGAGACCAGCATTCCAGAAGCACTTCTTTCTCTTTATCTTACTGAAGAACATCATTCTATTGTCTTTGTCATTTCACAACCACTTAACTATTGTCTGGCCATGTGTGTTGCTCAAAAGGCTTCGCCAAGCGTACGAGAATTATTTTCCAGAGCGATGGTGCGCAAAGCAAAGGGAAATGAGTTAGTAAAGCGTTCTGTGGATGGTGCTGGAGTTCTGCGAATGGGATGGTGCTTCTGAGACCTCCAGATGACATGCAGAAGCTGCTTGTTAAAAATGCAGCTCATTCCTTAATGGTTTTAATACTAATCTCTAGCGAGTGTTACCACTGACTACCTGCAGAGCAGGGCTGCACCTGAACTCACAGTCTCTGATGCTGAGGGGGAGGAACAGATGAGCATAAACGGTCATGATGGTCCCAAAGACCAGTGAGAAGTCACTGAAGAAATCGCTCATTTTTGCTGATCTGAAAAATTCACAACACCCTTATATTGATTATGCCACACAAAACCAATAGATATTTGTCTCCAAACTCTGAGAATTGCTGCAACTCCTTCAGAAAATTTATTTTCCAGTTGAGTTGGTAGCATTTGTGACATTTCTCCTGCGTCAAATACATATAAAATCATCTTTGCTCTAAATTCACAAGTTCTTTTTTTTAAACAAGGGTTAATGTTCCGAGTAATACATTATCAAGAACACCACAGTATCACAAACTGCTTAAAGCCACTCTGCAAAGACGGTATGGGTCAAAAGACATCAGCAATTAAGAATTAGCTACATCAGTACAGGGCTCTTCATGCTGCAGACAGTTTATTTGGATGCACTAGGCAGCACACACTGGCTCTCACTCTAAAACTCAAAAGCCACATTTCCCATTTTTATATTCCGAGCATTAGCGTTTTCTGCTAACAAGTGGAGGAAAAAAGCAAAGCACTTCAGGAAAAAAAAGAATTAAAATTGGAAGATATTTGAGACCTCTTTGCAATGCCTTATTTATCCACTAATACAGAAGCACTTCCAAATACTGTATGTAACTGGGTAATCTAACTCTGCATGAGAAAAATGAAAGGCAGAAATAAGAAGAAATATAATTTAAATATTTTAGAAAGCTTTGTCTTAGACAAACAAAACGAGGCAACTTCCCCCGCTCGTCCTCCCAGTCCCCACCCGAACCAGTTTTGCAAGCGAGGGTCTGGAAATTCAGACTACACTTTCTGTTCCCGACTTTTTCTAACAGGAAGGAGATGATTGTTTGCCTGGAGCAGCGCAAGGAAATAAATCAGGGATATCAGCTGGGGAAGATGAAACTCCCTTTACTGGTAAAGGATTATAGGGTTTGTCATTTGAATATTATTCCTCTTGTGTCAGACAATCCTACAATTATTTTCATTATTGTTCTTTTCCCTCTCATGCACACACAGTCCATAATGTTGATTTGATTTATGTATTTACTAACACTGGGTGTTTGACTTCTTACACTACTTTAGTATAAACAGAATATAGCAAACACGTAATCTTTGATGAAGCATGCCTATTCTATGCACTTACTCATAGAGTAAATTTTAAAGAATCACTTTCAAAGGAGATTTTTACCATCGCTGTTTCCAAAGTCAAATTACTCCTACAGCAGCTAAGTCCCCATACTGATATCTTGAGAAGAAAAGCATTATTAAAATTTTCAATGTTTTTCTA
This sequence comes from Pampusana beccarii, assembly GCA_013399365.1. Lineage (NCBI taxonomy): Eukaryota > Metazoa > Chordata > Aves > Columbiformes > Columbidae > Pampusana > Pampusana beccarii. Next base: position 125,769 of record VWYH01001024.1, read on the forward strand.
ATAAACTCCATAACAAGTCTCAGCTCAAGGAAGGTTTACTTACTATTTACTAGGAGGAACTCTGCATTTTAAAAACAATTATAAAAATAATAAAAAGTTCATATTTTCTTAATGTTATTTTACACTGTGATAAAAAGAACCAAGCTATTTCTGTCGAAGAAAGGCATAAGGAAAGCAACAGCTATAAAGCCAGCTCTGCAGTGATGTCCTCCCAGAGTGTTTGGGAGGCAAATAGGAAGACTAAGAACACTTTAAATTCATGAAAATATTAACTTAGAACATGAAATATATACACATAGATTATCTAAGACTAACCTTTAAAAAGGCTCTCTTTTCCAATGCATTCATTATGAAGGGAGGAATTGCTGCAAATGAAGGGAAAAAAAAACACATTAACCTTGGAGAAAAAGGCACGTGGTTTTCATTTTCTGCTAACACGAACTAATACCATAACACAATTTTCACAGCCTTTTGTCATTAACTGAGCTTTCATTTCACGTTGTGCCAATTCAACATACTGGATTGGTGTTTACAGAGGTTTATTCTCCCAATAAACAAAACTTCTAATGTCACACATAACTAAACCTGAGCTCAGTAACTTGGCACTGGTCAAAGCACCTGCCCTTCACTAAACTAATTCCACTCAAGCAGAATTTGCTACCTTTCCTTTACTACCTGTATCTTTTCTGCAAAAGCACACCAGGAACTTTTCTGATGTAAGACACTGTGGATGTTTTCACAGTAAGTGATGTGCATTTCTTTGTAGAACTTCTTAATAGAAATGTAAATACTGCCTGCATAACTGTAAGATCATTTGGCTGCTGAGAAAAATCACTGATACAAAATTTAAGATCTCTTTCACATTAGGAACGGATAATCAGTTATTCTTACCCATGCCAGGAGCAGCCATAAGGACCCTTGATAAAACCACCTGGGCGATTGCCTGCTGAGCTGCTTTTGTTGATTCACCCAGCCTGTTTCCTTTCTCATCTGTGATAGGGATTCCAAACTTGAGCTCCCTGTTGAATAAGGGGTAAAAATAAAGCACTGATTGACATGCATCAATCCACCTTTTTTTCAGTCTTTCTCCCCTTAAAACTCTAAATTAAAAAAATTAAGGTTTTTATTTTATTTTCAAATTAGCCTGTTTGCAACACTCTTTGGCAAAAAAAAAAAAAATGTAAAAGGCAGTGAAAAATCTGGCGAAAACTATGCTGAAAAGCAAACAATTGAGTATTTGCAACAGCAATGCTTGAACCTGGGCACGTGCATTCCAAGGGGGGAAGAAATGAGATCTATTATTTCTGCAGTCCAAAGAAGGGAAAAGTTTCTTCAAAAAGCAGTTCTGAGAAGTGGAATTTTGTGGACTGCTCTGGAAGTCGTCTGTCCCTTCCCACTGACAACACAGGGAATTCAGGAAGATCAGTTTCACTGAACTATACCAGAAGTCTTTGTGAAAATTCCCCTCTGGCATTCTAATCTGAATTTTAATTTCATCCAGTAAGATCTGAAATTACACAAGTATGCACAAAGCAAACGACATTTCTGTAACTGTATTATTCAGGTGCAGGATTAGGTGTTAAACCCACATACTGGGGAGAACCTTTAGGGGAGTGAGAAGCAGACAGAAGGGCAGAAATACTGAGAACTGCCTTTATTCTTCTCCTCACCTTTTATAAGAGAGAAAATATTACCATGGACTGAATTTCATTGTAAATACAAACTTTTCATCTGTTTTTCCTCACTTCTATTCTTAGCCCTAGTCAAATCAGAATGCATATGAAATTTTTTTCCCGACAAAGTGCATAATTTTGTAATCTCAGATGATTAAACAGCACTGCACAGCCTGACTTCTATGACTAACTTCTGCATGTGGGATTTGAAGCACCATTTTTGAAATGACTGTATTTTTTCAAAGTGGAGTTTGTATTTAAAGGGTCCATGTAATTAAATTTCGAAGGGCCAGCACTTGGTTTCTGAGATCTAAGACTTAAGAACTCTACAGATATTTACCTGAAGAGAGTGAGATGTTCTATTTTATACCTGTCTCTATCAATCAACCGAAACAAGATCGGCAGGAGGTTTTTGCAAGGTTCTGAAACAAGCTGAAGATATTTAAGGTACTTCATTTAGTAACTTGCTGATCTAAAAACTCAATAACATCCATTTTTCTACAACCTAAAATTATATTTGGCCCTTTGAAGGTAACCGCGAGGCTGACGTGGCCGCTGGTGAAAATTAGTCTGACACCCTGTTCTAGAATGAGTGATCTTTGTTCTTTTTCCTACCTTTGTCTCATCAGTGGAATATTAATGCAGTTAGCTGAAGCAACAGCAGCAAAAGGACCAAACCGTGCTATAAGAGGTGAGGCATGCTGTAAAACAAAGGGGAAAAAAGAAAAAAAAAAGAAAAAAAATTACATAATTATTTTCTTTCCCAAAGGTCATATTAAAATGCTTCATGTGCTAACGATAGACCAGACGTATTTCTTTTAAATTAAAATTCAGTAAAAACTCACTGGTGGGGCAGAGGCAAACCAACAAACAAACAAGACATAAGTCAGATACCTCTCTCGGAGTGAGCAGTGGCAGAAGATTGGCAAACCCAATCTTAGTTTAGTAGCATCACTGCAGAGCACTATCAGCTTCTCAGTATGCCCGTCAGCACAACAGCAACACTAAACACGCCTTAACTTCACCGTCTCTGCTGGCAAAGTGTGCTGGTTTTGGCTGGGATACAGTTTATTTTCTCCATGGTAGCTGGTATGGGGCTATGTTTAGGATTTGTGCTGGAAACAGCGTTGATAACACAGGGATGTTTTGGTTACTGCTCAGCAGGGCCTTACACAGCATCAAGGCCTTTGCTGCTCCTCACATCACCCACCAGTGACGGTGGGAGAGGACAAGGAGCTGGGAGGGGACACTGCCGGGACAGCTGACCCCAGCTGACCAAGGGGGTGTTCCACACCATAGCTCATGCTCAGTAGATATTTTGGGGGAAGAAGAAGAAAGGTGGGGATGTTTGGAGTGATGGTGTTTGTCTTCCCAAGTAACCCTCCCGCGTGCTGGAGCCTGGCGTTCCTGGGGACGCTGAGCGCCCATGGGAGGCAGCGAATGAATCCCTTGTTTTGTTTTTCTTGCACACGGGGCTTTTGCTTTAGTTATTAAACTGTCTTTATCTCAACCCATGAGTTTTCTCACTCTTCACATTCTCTCCCCCAGCCCACCTGGGGGGAGTGAGCAAGTGGCTTTGCATCTAAAGACACCGACTGTGGAGACTGTTCATCGGGTCAGTGTCTCATACGATCTGAATTACTCTGATTAGAACAGTCTCTCAAATAACTTGTCAATCCTATACCACTCAGTATATTAAAGCATAAGCAGAGGGGTAAAAAATACATTACTGCTGTGTTGTTGTGTCTTTTTTTTTGTAGAGGACCTTTTTTTTTGATTGTGTTGGGCACTTGTTTAAAGAATTTCAGTTTTCTGCATTTAAGTGTGACACCTCCTTACAAGTTCTTCAGCCAATCTAGGGTAGGTATCCACATCTGCAGAAATGATACTGCACCTTAAAACCACACCCTATACAGTCTATAGGATAATGAGTCCACATTGTTGTAATTACATATCCACTGCAATTAACTTTCACGTGCTATTAGATACTCTGACATGTAAAAAGAAATGGCAAAAAAGGCATATTATATACAGTTTGTATAAAAACACAAGGCTCTTTGATATGCATATAAAACCATCTACATGGGGAAAAAATAAGCTTGGGATCTAAAGAAGGGAGCTGCCAAAAGCCATCACAACTAGTTACTGGGAGCTGTGCATGACATAGACACACAGGAGGAGAAATAAGCACATCATGGAACACCAAAGTCTAGTTCAGAATGGAAAAAAATATCAGCAATACCTTTGTCAGAGCATTAAGTCCTAAAGCTGTTGCGACAGCACCTGTGGTAGCAGAAACATAGGCTGTTCCCAGCTGGCTAAAATAAAAATAAAAGCATTTGCACACATACAACTACACTTATGTCACTTAAAAAAATAACTACATTTCACATATGTAGTTATACCTTTCAAAAGTTAAGAAGTAGACCTTTCTGTGATACTGCAATAAGACGTGCATACTGCAATAAGATGGAGGATTCAAATGGGACACTCTACTTCTCTTTCACTAGCAGTAAAAACTCACACGCAAGCAGGTTCTGCTGGTTCTGCGTTGCTATCTGTTCAGCACTGTCTCGTGTCTGAATGAGCACCTTGAAGATTTAGTTCTGTATTTACTTTCTAAATTGCTCACACTAATAAAATCAGTTTGGATTTCTAAGGCCATGTCTACAATAGTAATTAAAATCAACCGTACCAAAACCCATACTTGCAGACCGCTGTTAAGTGCTTATGATGAAGGTGCTTGGGCTTATCTTTAATGGCAGAAACAGAGTTCTTGCCTCGGTCATTCTGAGACTTCTGATCTGCACGTATCAAATTAATAATACGCATAGACAGAAAAACTTATCCCTCTATTACCTCAAACTTTAAAGCCCAGCCATGTTCCAGCACACGAAAGAGAAATTTGTAAACACATCAGAAGTATCTGGTTCAGTGTCTGACCTGACAGTAATCGGGGCATCACCGCTCCTGTTCGTGTAATTTACTACAGCATTGAAGGACTGGTTAATCCACTGCCAGAAAACCACTGCTGGTGTCGTTCTTGAAAGGAGAAACAATTATTATTATTATTAAAAATATAGTTGAATCAACAGTATAGAAAAATGACAGCAAACCAGGAAAAAAGTAATCAAAGCAGTAATCATGCAGAGGTTCTAGTTTATCTGAACAAAACAATACTGTCTTAACGATGAAAGTACAAGCTACTTCTAAGAATAGAATTTAAAAGCATTGTAATTAAACAGCAAGGTTCACTTGGGACAAAGGTCTGTTGTAATAAGAAAAGCATCATAGCAAACCTCTCCATAAAAAAACAGAGGAATATGAAACTGTCTAATTTCTATTATACTCTTCCAGCATTATTATTCCCTTGCAGTCTGCTAGTTCTTTTGGAAGCTCCATAAGTGACTGAGAAGTGGATTTTAGGAGACAGGGTTTATCTTCCGTGTCTTCAAAAAGCTAATATGATGCCATTGTTTTAATAAATCCCTATGATATTAAAACATTCAGTTGCATGTAGAACCAGATAAAAAGAGGCAGCGCAGGCTGGGATCTACCTGGCTGGGGAGCAGCTCCGTGGAAAGGGACCTGGGGTCCTGGTTTACAACATGCTCAGCATGAGTGACCAGAGTGCTGCTGCAGCAAAGAGAACCCAGAGGACGCTGGGCTGCATCAGCAAGGCCATCACCAGCAGAGATAACGAAGTCATCAACCCGTTCTACTCAGCATTGTGTTCAGTTTTGGTCCCCGTTGTACACAAACGATGTGGGCAGGCAGGAGAGGGCCCAGAGAAGGGCTGCAAAGATAATCCAAGGCCTGGGAAGCTGCCACATGAGGGAAAACTGAGAGAACCGGGTTTGTTCAGCCTTGAGAAAAAGAGGCTGAGGGGAGACCTTATCACCATGTTCCAGTATTTAAAGAGTGGCTACAAAGAAGATGGAGACTCCCTTTTTACAAGGAGTCACACGGAAATGACGAGGGGCAATGGGTACAAGTTACTCCTGGGGAGATTCCGATTGGACACGAGAGAAATTTTTCACAATCAGCCATTGTAATAATCTCCTCAGGGAAGTGGTGGATCTCTCAACATCGTAAACTTTTAAGATTCATCTGGACAAGGTGCTGGGCTGTCTTGTCTGGATTGTGCTTTTGCCAAGAAAGGATGGACCAGATGATCCTGTGGTCCCTTCCAACCTGCTATTCTGTCTATTCTATGATTTTTTTCCTCTTTCCTTGCTACTGCAGTGCAGAGGATGTCCAAAGAAATCAATGTCTTCCAAGCTAATAAACCACCTAGTTTTGAATCTACGTGACTCTACCAATAATACAAATAAAACGTTTGTAGCTCCTACAAGTATTATAGGTAAAAACAGAACATGCATAAAAGAAAGACCAGTTAACAGGAAGCAGTGCTTGAGAACAGGCAGCTGTACTGATGCTTTTACTTGTATTCTCAACTCGACTTTCCTAAACACATGCACACATATACATGCACCATTCAAAACAGCTGTGCCTTTCTACAGTATAAGAATTTGTAAAATTCCACCATCAAAAAAGCTATTTTATTTCCTCTGCACCTCCCACCAGTTCTTGCTATCAAAGCGTTGCGTCACAAAAACGTTTCTAACGTGGATTCTACCAAGAGATGATGCTGTGGACGTCACCGTATTGGTGATTCAAGAACTACTGAGAAAATGGCAGGATCAAACAGGAGCTGGAGAAACTCGATGACCGATGGACCGAGGCATACAGATCACTCACTCGGCAGACAGATCTCTAAGACTAGAAACTCCAGGTATCTCCTCCTCTTTGTTCCCCACACAACTCTCCTACAAGGATGGTGTTTTGGAACATTCAACTTCCCCAGTTTGAGGAAAAGTGGGATGGTGAAGGATACGGGCTAAGGGTTTATCTCCCAGCTACTTCTAGAGGAAACCACTAATCAGTGTGAGGGAATGCAGAGAGAAAAGGAAGCAAAATTTTACATTTTAAAATATTTATGATAAATCTTCTAAAATGCTCTTTTGGCAATAACATTGATTTTCACTTATCTAATTTGTAGGCAAATGTTTTACGTGTTATATTGCCATCACTTACCTATAAAAGGTCATCATACAACCTGTGATAGTCATGTTCATGGGTACCTGAGCTGACATTCGGCCAATCAAAACCATCTTTTCACCAGTGTCTGGGTGAAAGGCTGAATCATAGATGTATTTTGCTCTCCACAATTCATCTTCTGTCAAGCCACGTGGCACAATACCTTGTCTTGGGACAAGTTAAAAAACGAGACAAAGCAAAAAGCACAATCATTATAAAATGCTGTAACCTCCGGTGACAAATGTGGTACCAGAGGATTTTGGGATGTTCAGAATACGTTAATCTAGCCTCATAGTTAGCTTGTAGATCTTCAGTTTTTAAATGGAGTGGGGAAATAAAAAGAATCGAAACTCCCAGCAGTGGGTATGCTGGCTGAGTCATTTTCTCCAGCATCAAATTCCTATTTACTCAAAGCTGTAGTAGATTTTAGAGCTAAAATCTCTGGAGTCATCAGCATGAAACTTTGAAAATTTACTTTCGAAGTATTTAAGAAACTATTTACTCCAAACAATATAGCACATAGAAGGAAGTTTTAACCTCTGTTGTCATAGTAACTATTTTCACAATTATATACTTCTGTATTTCAGAATACTGGATAGGTGTTCTCAGATGACAGAATTACCCCAATGCCTAGCAAATTTGTTTCAAAAAAAAGTGTTTCAATCTCCAAAATAAGAAGAGTGGTGCAATGAATGCAGTGCTTCAAATATTTCCTTTAAAACATATACCTATGTACTTATCATTGACACGGACTTCTTTGGGCCAGCGGTAAAAGTGATCAATGACATACCTGTAATCATGCACAATTTTTTTTGCATTTTCCAGCTGGGCATCAGATAACAAAAGATTCCGGGGATCTGTTACAGTAAAGAAGTGAGTGGCTCGTCCAGCAAAAGTGCTTTGATCCCATCGGGGCTCCTTTATATTAATATTTCGTGGTATACTTCCTGACATCTTCAAAAACTCTGCGAAGAAAACACGAAAATTTGCAATTGACAATTCCACTTATTTCATAACATATCTATAACCTGCAAGATGAAAAGTGGTTATGCTTAGAGTAAAAAAAGAGAGAACAAACACCAAACAACTTGCAGTACTGAACATTAAAGGGGGAAGAACATACCCAGAAAGGAGATGATGTCAGTTACTATCATGGGTTTTAATGAGGTTGGTATTGATAGAAGTAAAAAAGCAAGAACTTAGTTAAATGTCTACAGAAATGATTCTGTGCCTGTTTCCCCCAGACATTCATATATTACATCTTTGTAAGAGTATGACTATCTGATTATGAGGTACAGGCGCATCATACATGTACAAATATCTGAGGATGATGCCGATGCAGAGGAAGTATAGAAATTTATTAATAAATAGCTGTACTAAACCCCAATATACTAATCAGAAGCGAGCTTTATTTCAATGTTGAATTACTGTTTGCCGAAAATACCGTCTTGAGGGGAAGGAGAAATTAAATATTTCAAGAGATGCCTGAAGAGCTGCTGTAAGGTGCAGTGACAGAAGGAATATTTAATAAAATCCAGTTAACTTCTCTGGCGCAGCAAAACAAAAAATTAGGAACACAAACCCAACCATTTATTTTTAATAAATGTTGTTTCTCTAAATCCATGTTTTAACAAACCAAAGATTATATAATGCAACAGTCTGCCACATTACGAACACATGACCAGATCTCCTAATGATACTTCAGAGATGGTTAAAGAACTACAATAAAGGACACGGAACCAACACAGTTGTGCATTTATGGGGCCTAAAGTCCAGAAAATTAAAAATTACGTCAGGATGACTAAGTTTACTTCAACATCTAATGAAAGAAGGGCAGTCCTTGCATAGTACAAGCTCTATAAACTTTAACTTTCTCAAGAGAAAATTCTGTAACATTTCAATAGCCAGTTAAAAAAAAAGCCATCCTCCAAATAATGCTTGTAATTCAAATGGCTGAAATAAATTTGATCTATAAAAATACAGATGATAGCATTTTAACTTTTAATATGAAAAAGTCATCATTATGAGGACAACTGATACATATGGTGTAAGCTGCTACTGAAGAGAATTTTCGTCTTAAGAACACAGTGAAGTTGTCTGAGACATTTCGGTAAATTTGATGTACAACAGAGCAAAACCCCAGAAAAATCACAAAAAGAAAGTAACTAATCATGTGAAGTGTTTCCATCTTATAAAAATTGGGAACTTCCTGGGAAAAGGCCATTCATGAAATCTGTAGAAGGTACTATCCATCTCTCAGATATAATTATGATTCTTTTCCTCTATCTCCAGTGGAGAAACTTGGAAGCCTTTGGAAAAGTCAACTTCTATAGAAAGAAAGGCTTAAGTCTCCACTTCTATCACAACCAGCCCTAAATTGGCGGCTTTAAGCAACAGGAAGGAGAAGAAAACTAGGAAACATTTAGAAGACACTATAGAACAACATTTCTAGCAAAAATCAAACCAAACCAACCTCTCACCAGCCAGAATTGCTCATAGAGTAGGGACTACTCAAGGAAAAGACTGTTTTTTCTGTTTACCCAGACTTAGCATATTTATACTAATGTAATAGCACAAGCATGACTCTAATTTCGGACTTTTGTGGTTGTTCCCTGTTGTATATTATTTGTGGGAAAGTCCAGAAGCATCTAAATGTATTGTTCCCTTATCTGTTGATATTCAGTAAGTACCAACAGAGGGGAAACCACCTGTAAAACAGGACAAAGCTGAATCAACAGCACATTAAATTTTAGGGTGGAAAGGTCATCAATGAAATGATCCAATATGATCTTGAAACCCTCTCTTCCTCAAACAACTCCATTAACAGAGGGTTTGGGGAGACAACATTAATTTTACAGGCATGTAAGTTACTATAATAACTCATACTGAAATGCCACTTTGATGCCACGTTCACAGAACAGGAGAACCAGCATCACTGGAAAAGATAAAAGACGACATCATAACCCAGTCAAACCATTAACATCTATTGTGGAAAATACACAGCAAGGAAGGAAATAACAGACATTTTTGATGTGTCAAACAACAGATCAGTTGGAAAGGTATTTAAGAGAACCACTTGTACCTGCAAACCCAGAAGCTGGTAACAGTCCACACTGGCAAATTAAACCAGTAATAAAGAATGGACTTTGCTCTCTGGCACATTCATGTTGTTAAACCCCTTCAGTTTCCAAACTCGGGCGGCTGTATCTGAACTGCCCATGGAGAACGGCAGCTAAATCCTCCCTTGTGCTGCTGGATTGTTTGGGGAGCATCAGCTGTGCCCGCAGAACCGCCCCGCGCTGCGCTGCACCGTCAGCAATCCAGGGACTGCGTTCCTGTCACCAGGATCACTTTTTGGCACTGTTAGGTCATCAGCACTGACACAGAGGTTTGATTATCCACGCGTTTCATGCCATGGCTCTTCTGATATACCCAGGTGTATTTTCCAAATCATAACTGCGATCATGATTTTCATAAAGTTTTTCGTGAACGTACTGGTGAGCTTTGAACACAGCTGGAAGCCCCAGCACCAAGCACACCCAAATTTCTTGCCCTCTCATCAGATGGAATCATCTACTAGTCCATGGCCTAATGTTTAATACTAACATTAACTGGAGGGAGATTTTGGCTCAAGTGAGAGCAGCCTCTCTTAAAAACACAAGTACATAAAAACTTGCACAAAGCCTGATCACCAGTCTAGCACAAAGGCCGTGTTTAGATTTGAGGCAGAGCCATAGCAGATGACTTTAAACCTTGTTTAGAGGTTAACAACAGCAGTTGCAGCAATTCTACAAAACGCAGATTCAGGAGTTGTCAGGAGTTCAACTCTCTGCTGTTCCTTTTCAAGGTTTACATTTTAAACATCACATTGAAGGTCATATAACCACTTTTCAAACCCAAGCAATAGCCAAAAGAGTAGCAACAACCATTTCATCTATTTCAGACAACAACATACCACTCAATTTTAAACAACCCAGATATTTGCCCCTTTATTTTAAACCCTACTACATGGCTGGATAATCCAGGGGCACATGATCTGTGAAATTCTGGGCAACTTAAGCTCATGCAGCAGTGCATATATAAATATTATCTATATTTATATTATATATATTTTTATTACCAGGACATTATGTTACTGACACCTCATAATTTAAATAAAGTCTTGAAAAAAATCCACAATTAAGAAACTTCATCAGGTACGTCACTATTTTTGCCAGTATTTAAGCTAAAATTGCGAATAGAGTGACAGAAAAATAAATCTCCTGGTGGTATAACTGTGAACCAAATTCTCCATGTCTGATCTAAACACACATTTTTAAACCTACAGTCACTGTTCTGAGTCAAGAACCATCTCTAATGGCAAAATGTCCATTCCTTAAGAGATGCAGTTTAGGTTGCCAGGAGTGCAATATTGTCAGAAAGAATATGAGAGAAACTCGCCTGAGAACTACTTCAGCAGCTGGCTTTCCTCAACAGATACAAGAGGCTGAATTCTCTTGCAGATCCTTCGGCAAACATGCTTAGACTGGGTACCGGATAGGGTACTGCTTCCTTCTCTATACAGAATTTTCTGTTGTTTTTTGCTTTTACAAGGTCTGGAGTCCAGATTATAACCTCCTGCACCTTCCCCTACAGAAGTGGACTCTACTAAAGAGAGCGGCCTTTCACCTCTCTCGCACACAATTTCAGAAAGTCAGCAAAAACAGGGCTGGGGGAGGGAGAAGTCTACGTCCCAAAGCAGCGTGGACATAGTTGTGATAATGAACATTGTGACGTCCCACTTCTTGGTGCCCAACTCCCCAAATGCAACTTGCAACCCTGTTACAAAGCACAGGCCGTGCTGGGCACTGTAGCTTAAAAAAGAACTCGAACCAGCCTGAATACAGGAGGGCAAGAGAGAAAACTAGGCACCAAAAATGCTGAAAAAACAGCGTAACTTGCACGGTGTCCTCTACAAAGGCTCAGATCCCAACTGCAGGTGATGTAAAGGCGCTCAGGTCAGATCATGATTCACAAAATCTCCTAGAGGAAGCTAAGCGTTCCTTTTTTGAACAAGGTGAGCGAGCCTTTCCCCTGAAAACCCTGTAAAAATAGAATGTAACAGCAATCCCTCTTTCTTACCAGAATGCTATAGAACAGGAATAGCTCACAGGTTAGAGCCAGGTGCTGCTGAAAACATTTCATGTGCAGATTCACTGGGAGAGGGAAGAAAAGATTTGACACACTCGTGCCCCTAGATCTCAATTCTTCAAAGCAGTTCTCTAACAGCCTGATGTTCAGCTGTCAATGCCCTGTTCTGGGAAATGAGAGATACAGACTGGAAAATGACTAGGTTGAGAAAAGTACCTGCTGCTATAACACGGGGAGAGGAACAGTTTATCTTCATCCTCTGACATATTTATAAAACAAAGCACCCACAGCCTCTTGTTTGTTTTTGTAGAGCACGTTATTTTGAAGCGCCTCCCATGCTGCTTTGATAGAGAAATATTTAAGGATCCTGTTAGGCCTTTTTGTTTCTCAAATAAGCAATTTGCCCTTTTTGGGGCTACTTTGTGTGAAGAGTCTCAGATTTTTCTATTCCAGGAGCAATGCCCACCACAAAAGCTGCTATGTTGGCTTAGGAGAAAAGACAGGAGATCACTTAGTGATCAGTAAAATGTGATCTGTTCTACTTCACAACACTTGGGCAAAGCAACAGTAGAAAGGGAAACCCAGCTACTACCCATATTTTAATTTTGCTCTGGCAGAGAAAAGAAGACAGTGCATTCTCCACGGATATCAATCGCGGCACAATAATCAGTTCAAATGAGAAGAACTAATAGATTTTCAGGGGAAGAAAGCATTTTTGTGTGATGGCAAAAGAGCACATATCAGACTTACTGGGGTCATTAAGCAATGGTATTCCCCTGTTTGCACTATGTTTGCTACCACAATTTAAAAGAAGCAGCACAGCTGATGACCGGGAGAAGTCTGATGCAACGTACTAACACCAAATGTTAACAAAGCCACTTGCCAAGCTTTCCTTCCCCAAAGTAGCTTCTACCAGTAAATATCTATTTAAATCACAAGGGAAAAAAAAAATCTTTGTCTGCACTGTGATTTTTCCTACTGCAATCATAAAAACAAATTGAATGCTGGAGAAGGCAAATCATGGCAATACTACAAGATACTTTTTTTTTGCTTATAAATGTGCGTCCTGCTTGTAGCCTAGCAACAAAAGCAGCAGTCTGTGCGAAATGGATAGAGCCTGCTGCTGGGGCTCTCTCCTCAAAACAGCAGCCATCTTCGGCGTGTAACTTGACAAGAGATTTCATCATTCGGCATTAAAGCTGCCTCCAGATGTTAGAGGTTGCTGCAGCCAGCTCAGCGGTGTTGCCTTTCAATTTGCCGCGTTTTCTCCCATCGCATGAGGTACATTGCAGAGACCTGCCACACGTTCACTTCATCTCTTTGTTAAGAAAAACAAAGCTTCTTTGCTAAAATGGGTTAGTGCAAGCTCTTATTTCAGTCCTGACTGCTGCAAGCTTGTGTCTGCTGCTTGTTTTTTAAACCCCCACTGGTAACTGGAGGTAGCACTACCTAGCCCTACCCAGGCATGTTCATGGCCCTCTCGTGTTGTTTTTCACTATTTCATGTATTGTCTTCTGATATCCATACAGGCGATTTTTTTAATTGCACATAGGTACAAAGCCAGTCTTTAGCCTCCCACCCTAACACCCATTATACTAACAAATTATTTATAATCCATTAAATAAAAAAAGGCAGTAGTTCTAATGAAAATCCCCACCTCTGGCTACCAGGTGTCTGACCTCCAAGTTATTTGTCGTGTTCCTCTCCTGGAAAAGACGATCCCCCAGCAGGGAGGCTTGTTGTCCTGCAGGCCCGGGGTCCGTGCGGCTGCCCCTGCGACACAGGGCGACTGGTGTTCAGGGGGAGATTTGGGCAGCGGGTGAGGAAGCGGGAGCTGTTGTGTGTGCAGGGAGGGGAGGGCAGTGGCAGCACCTCCCCAGGAGAGGGGTGACCCACTGGGACACCGGCTCTGCTCCCACAGAGGGGATGGGGTGACCCATGGGGCTGGGACCCTGAGGAGAAGACAGGGATGACAAGTGAGGCAGGGACCCTGTGGAGGGGATGGGGTGACACACAGGGCTCGGCCCTATGGAGGGGACAAGAGTGACAGACGGGGCTGGGCCCTATAGAGGGGACAAGAGTGACAGACGGGGCTGGGCCCTATGGAGGGGACTGGGGTGACACGCAGATGAGAGGTGACAGATGGGCCTGGGCGCCTGTGGAGGGTACGGGGGTCACACGCTCGGCCGGGCCTGTGGGAAGGGCAGGGGTGACACGGCGGGTTGGGCCCCTGCGGACGGACCGAGGTGACAGATCGGTCTGAGCCGTTGCGGAGGGTACGGGGGTGACACGCGGGGCCGGGCCCCCGCGGAGCGCACCGCGGGGACACCAGGGGGACACCGGCGCTGGCTCCTCGCCCGCTCCCCAGCCCCACGGGGTCCCCGAAGCGGGGGGGACGCCCCGGTACTCACCGCGGCGGCCGCTCTCCCAGCTCCGCAGCGCCCCGGCCCCGCTGCCCGGAAGAGGCTCGNTTCGCTCCGCCCCGGCGGGGCCGGGCCGCGCCGGGCAGACAGCCGGGGGTCCCGCTGGAGCCTCCCGGTCGACCCCCGCCTCCCTCCGGCGAAGGCCCTGAGGTCCCGAAGACGCCCGGGGTGATGAGCGGCCCGGGCTGCCGGGCAGGGCGGCTCCGAGAGCGGCCGGTGGCCGTTTAACGGTCCGGAGACAGCCCCGGCCGCGGTGTTACCGTGTAACTGACAAGGGGAAACTGTCGGAAGGGTCCCCGGGCTCTCACGGGCCGGTTCCGCCGGTGCTGGGACCGGCGGGGTGTCGGTTAACGGGGGCAGCAGCGCCAGGGGCAGAGGAGCTGGAGACCCGAAGGCAGCGCGGAGAGCAGAGATGGATTTTTGCTTGTTTAATGCTTTTGTCACTCCTCTTTAGTTGCAGAAAACAATCAGGAAACAAATAAACGTGTATCCTGGATTTTGTTGGAAAGGCTGAGAGTGTTTCTTCCTGTAGTTATGCCCAATTCACATTTTATAGCGTCCGATAGCTTCTCTGTTTGAGATTAGATGTGTGATCGCTTGAGGTTTACTAAGTACTAGATCCATCAAATAAGCCCTACCTTAGTGCTTGTTGAAGCATTCCTTTCAGTCGCCTTGTTTCCCAGGGAATGCATGAACAAGACTCCTGCAAACCTCCGGATGTACATTCAGTCCTTTGCATTTGTTGAACTAAGGATGAATTTATCCACCTGCACATTTTCACCTGAAATGATTCCTGGACGATTACAAAGCACAGTCTTCCCTACGCTCACCAGAAAAAGAGGATTTCTGTTCCTCTACAGTTACAGCCTCATCTAAGAAATGAGCTTTACTGTATTTGCTTTCCTCAAGCTTTTCTATATTCCTAATATTTACGTTGGAAAATAATGCTTTTTATGTTTTTTACCATTTCAAGCTGGCCCTGGGAGTTACCTGAGGAAAACGAAGTGCTGTTGCACATCGCATTTATTGACATAAATGTCCAGCAAGTGGCACTGCAGGACCAGGTTTTCCGCAACCCTGGATCACAAACAGTGTAGTCTGAGAGAGTAAAGGCAAGAGTAGTCATATCAAGACTTCTCTGCTCCATGAAAAACGTAGTTGTAGAGCAGGTGGGAAAGGATGTTTGGCGATGGCCCTGAAGGTGCAGCACAAGGAACTTGGGTGTATTGAGCTTCTGGCTCTGAAAGATGGTGTTAGGAAGTGGCCTTGGCACCAGGCTGGTGGTTATCAGGGGTTTGTCAGAAGAAACCAGCAACATTTCTGGGAACTATTCACTAGCGCTCACTTGATGGGAGGTGCCTGTGAAGGCTTTGTGCTGGGTTTTGCTATCAGGAGCAGAATACTGGTCAAAGTGAACCATGTATATCCAGCATTTCCTGTGGTCTGCTGACTTAACGTACATTTATGGAGAAAATCCAAACCCTGCACTGGAAGGGACATCAGTACAGACCGAGGAACGCCCCTGAGTTCAAAGGTTGTTTCTGTAAGTGAGCTGGGGATTTCTGTGAGTCTGTGTCAGTGTATCAAAACCCACCACTCTTTTCCCAGTCTCAGCTGATAATGAATAAACTATTATCTAGGCAAATTTGGTCAAACAGACAAGTAACACTACAATTTTTGGCAATATGAATTGTAATGAAACCCTTGTATAAGCTGCCAGAGGACTACTCACAAAATCATTTAAAGGTTTTGGCTCCATCTGCAGTATTTGAACCCAATTTTAGGTTACTCATGCTACACTGTGCCAAGCTAAATTGATGCACACCCAATTTTCCTATTTATCTAGATATCAGATAAGACTGGAAGGGAATGAACATGAAAAGCTAATCTGCATTTAGAAGAGACATTAAACTATGTTTAAAGGGATAACCCGGCCTTTCAAGGGGATTAGGAAGCCGTTTCCACTCTGATGTGTCTATTTTATAAATGTCTCTTGTGGGATCGCTCATGCTCTGAAGCATCTGTGCCAGCTGCTGTCAGCGGAAGACACTTGACCAGGCAGACTGATCTGGAATGACAATAAGCAGCTATGAATGTAGGATGGGGACAAGAGGAGGTGTAGTACCATCCCATAGAGCACCGGGAACAGCCACAGGATCTCACAACTGCCTCAACCAGGCCTTACAAATCTTTTTTACCATCCTTTAAGGACCAGATATCACCTCCTGAGTCTTTCCAATAGCTTTTGGAAATTCTGTGAGCCTGAGAGAGCTGGGTCTGTTCAGCCTGGAGAGGAGAAGCTGAGAGGGGATCTCATCAGTGTTTATAAATGTCTCCAGGGTGGGTGTCAAGAGGATGGGCCAGACTCCTTTCAGTGGTGCCCAATGACAGGATGAGGGGCAACGGGCACAGACTGAAACACAGGAGGTTCCATCTGAATATGATGAGAAACTTCTTTACTTTGAGGTGCCAGAGCCCTGGCCCAGGCTGCCCAGAGAGGTTGTGGAGTCTCCTTCTCTGCAGACATTCAAACCCACCTGGATGTGACCCTGTGTGATCTGCTCTGGTGAACCTGCTTTAGCAGGTGGGTTGGACTGGGTGATCTCCAGAGGTCCCATCCAACCCCAACCATTCTGTGATTCTGTGATTCTGTGATATCCTCAGACAGCACAGGGAAGCAGAAGATGTCACACACAGGAACGTGCCATAGCAACACGGGAAGGCATGAAGTGACACAAGCAAACAGATGAGAACTGTATGTGACAGCACAACATATGACAAAACAAGACGCCGTTGGACAACTCAGAGTAGCTCACAACATACCACAACATGAGTTTGCATGCAACATCACGTACAGCACAGAACAACACTTGACATCGTGCCACAGCACGACAGATACACCTACAAAGCTGATGAAAATGCTGAGAGACCGGAGGGAGATTCCTAACAGCAGGGAATTCCTAGGAAGGTATGGAGAGTGTATAGAAAACCATGGGAAATGCCTAGAAAGCTACAGAGAACCCCTGGAAAATTATAGAAAATTATTAGAAAGCAGAGTTGAATTCCTAGAAAGCTGGTGGGGGTCTCCAGGAAAGCAAAATGTGAATTTCAAGCAAGCTAGCTACAAATTCCTAGAGAGCTGGAGAGGATTTCTTGTAAAGTAAGGAGGAATTGTTACAAAGCAATGGAGGATCCCTAGAAAGAAATACACAGTTCCTAGAAAGCTGTGGGAAATTTCTAAAGAGCAAGAGGGAACTCCTGGAAAACAGAAGGGAATTCTTATAAAATTCAGGGAAGTTTCCAGAAGAGCATTGGGGATTTCTTGAAAGCGTCTGGAAATTCCTAGAAAGCAAATGTAAATTCCTAGTAAGGTGAAAGAAACACGTGGAAAGCGATGGGAAGGTTTCCTAGAAAGCAATACGAAATTACCTGAAAGCTGAGTAGAAATTCCTAGAAAGATGGAAGGAACATTCCTAGACATCACTAGAAAAACTGTAGAAAGGCACGTGAAATTCCTAAAAAGATGCAGAAGAATGCAAGACAGCAATGGAAAATTCCTGGTCGAGCTGTATAACCTATAGTTCCTAAAGCCCTGGGGGGAAATTTTAGAAATAATGCTGAGAAAAGCACAAGAGAAAATCAGATACTGTGAAAAGTGGGGGAAAAAGCAAAACCAGAAGGTAGATAGGATCAGATACAATAGCTTTCCCCAAATGTAACTTGTACATAGAAGACATCCCTAATTTGAACTTCTCCTAAATGGTGAGGACCAGCTCACCCTGAAACCTGAGCTGGTGGAGCTGAGCCCTGATGTGCACTAAGCCCAGCCCTGGGCAGCTGAGCTTTGCGGGGAGGGAGCTGACTTGGAAAGCCCATGACCTTGAGGCAGATTGTGACAAATGAGTGGTGAAACTCAGGGAACATTTCCAGTACTGTCTGTTACAGACCGTCACAGCAACAGCTCTTTGCAGGGAAAAGCCAAGGGCACTGAGGCGGACTGCAAAGAGGGAGATGTTGCTTATGTTGCTGGGATGAAACAGTCCTGCCTGATGTGGTGGGACAGGCATGGAGGCTGGAACAGGAGAACAGAGCCAGATGAGCAAGGTTGAAAGTGGATTTGGGATTATATCATAGTTTGGGGTAATCCGGTTAGATCACTGGGTTCTTCAAAAGTTCAAATGGAAGTTGTGGTAGGAGGAGTGAAGCAGCACAAAGCTTATATCTTGGTGTGGATTATTTTTTGGAATATCTTTCTAGTGTTTTATTTAACTTGGTGAAACATTTGTGACTGCCATCAAGCCCAGACTATGCGATTCGGTAAGGACTTTGACAACCAGCATTTTGCCTCCAAGAACAATTTAATCCCAGAACCTGAAGGTGAGACCCTGGCTTGGTACAGCTGCAACATTGCAATGGCAACAGCGTTGTCCGGGGAGCTGCAGAGGGGAAAATGCTGCCTGAGACAGCAAAGCTCCAGGACCAGGACATTTGGAGTGCTCCGGTCATTATCTTTAATTCAAAGATTTGTAGTCTGCTGATGGAAGGGCTGCGGATCCTGACCATACTGAATGTGCAATAATGTGGACTTAAAAATAGTCAACTGTTGTGCAATCTGTTGCTCACTTGCTCCACTAACCTTCAGAGGCAATGGGCTCCTGTAGCTACCCAGTGCACTCTTCGTCATCACACGTCCTCGCATCAGAAACCCACAAAAATCTGCTGGCAGAAGTTAAACTGTTATTCTCCATCCATCAGTCAGAGGCTGGGCTGGAATATGGGGAAGGATGAATTTTATGCTGGCACGCAGCTCAGGAGTAAATCTGTAACACCAGTTTAGGAAGGGAGAGTGCCACCTACCAAGCCATCTGCTAAGAAAATTGTGTTAGCTGCAGTCTCATCCACTGTTGCTAGAAATCGCTGTAGCACTCATCTGTGAAGAGTTTTGCTGCTAATATATCTATTTGTATTCTTTTTATCCATCCACTCAGAATTAATTATTCCTCAGATTAATTTCAATCTAATGAATCACTCTGTATCACTGTCTTTATTTAATTTCTGAGATACTAATTAATATGTCAAAGCCATCTTTAGCATTAAAAGTGCTGTCATTTTTTCCGTGACTTTTCTTTTGATTCATCTATTTGACTTCAATTTTTCAGAGGACCTAAAATGTCCATCCAGTGTGGAACAAAAGAAAAAATGCAAGTTATACAGTGTTTAAAAACCATGCGCGTGCAAATAAGGCATAAGTTTGGAGGCAATGGGCCAGTCTGTATTTTTGTATTAATGTACTAGTTTATGTGCTACTTCATGTAATAGGACCTGAGCAATCAGCTGTGTAGGGGTCGGGTTTTTATACACATGGATTAGGATATAAAATTCAGCAATGCATCAAGTGCCTACATTTGTCGATTAAATGATCAGAAATTTGGAGATAATTTGTATCTGTTGTTTTAGTTTAGGTTTTAAAGAAGGGGTCTGGGCAGCCAGAGGAAGTGTTTTTCTTTCCTTAGAGCTCTCCTCTCCTCTCAGATATAATTTATTCTCATAATCCTCTGCAGTTTGGCTCTCTACCCACTCTGGAGGGAAGTGTTGGCAGGGCAGTAATCACTCTGCTACCCCATATCTGCAGCAGATGGAAATCTCAGAAAGAGAAGGGGGGAAATTTTAGGCTTTCCTGTCTCAGCGATTTCCAGGGTGATTTAAGATCCAGTTTGGTTTGATAGAGCAGGTCAAGCTGCGAGAGGAAGAGTCACTGCAAATGTTCGCTGTGGAAAACTTCTCTTTCTGTGGACCTGTGGGAGTGAGGGGGTGGAACTGGAAAACCCCCAGAAAAAGACACTGCATAAACTCCGCCGATTAAATAACACGGTTATTCACAGCATCACACTGAGCTTAAATTACCCGTGGCTCCTGCGTGGCAGGAGGCTGGAGACTGTTCAGCTGGCAGCTTCTGCTCAGATCCCCAGCTACAGGTTCAGCGTTTCTCTTTCTTTCCTGTCTTCCACTTCTCTCCCCAAAAGAACCATTTTGTTGCACGATCTGGGGGGGTTACAGCTGAACCAACCAGCTTTGCTCTGGGTTTGTGCTGCAGATGCAGTGAGGGATTGCCCGCGAGGAAAGGAAAGGGGAGCGGAGCCTGAGCTCTGGCAGTCGAGCATCAATGTAGCGGGGAGGGGAGACGCCAGGGGAGCAGCAGTGCTGGTCCTGCCTGGCCAGCATCCTGCAGCCAGCACGGGAGCTCCGCATCCAGGAACCAGCAGCAGCGCCCGACAAATCCTCCCCATTTATACCCTCTTTGCATCACCCTTTGTGCCCAGCTCTGCCACTGCCTGGATCAGCTGCCTCAAACGAGTCATTTAAATTCAGAATTGCATAAATATTTTTTTTCTGTGTGGGCTTTTTTTCATTTTCTTTTTTACCTGCCGGTGTCCAGACTCCTTCACATAGTTCACCAGTGACCTGATACCCAGGGATGCTTTGTGCACTGGTTGCCATTGGAAAGAGTTCAAAAGTCAACATTCACAAAGGCACTGATGTGCTTTTTGAGATCAATCCTACTGAATCCTCCAGACTGTAAGGTCCAGCCACAGATGCACATGCCCATAACCTACAATCAAAAAAAACTTGCCCACACTCAGTACTGAATATTTAGGCCTCTTGTTGGCAGCGTTTGGGGACTAGAAATCATTTCTCTCACTGATCCTTTTTTCCCTGCTGGTGGGTCTTTATCTTTCAAAAATGAGCTTGAGATCCTTGGAGGTTTGTTGTTTTTCTTTTTTGCAGAAAAGTAATAGTTTTTTCTGCCACTAATTTTTGCTCTGTGCTTTTGTACTCATTACTGTGGTTTTCCCTGTGGAATATCCAGCCTAATAATATCAATTTAACCAGTGTGCTTCACTGATCTTTAAGAGAGTTCATAGCTGTTTTTCGGTTTCCAGAAACCCTTGATTTTTCTGAGAAGGTTACGCTGAGGCTAAAGTTATCTTGGCTTATTAGTATAACCTGTTATTTACAAACCTGACAGCTATTTTAGACATTATTTCTGCTAACATGCCTCGGCTGATTTCATGTTTAATAAATCCCATGCATGCAGACTCAAAAAGTCATCCCAAGAGTGACACGAGTATAATTTGTATCCACACACTGTGTATTGTTTTGTAAATTAAGCTGCCTTTCTCCAGCTCTAGCATGTGTGCTATTTTGTAGCTTAAGGCACGTTTATCTCTCAATACAAGATCTGGACCTCGTTCAGCTCTGGCTTGGTCTTCCAGTAGCTAATTACTGTTTGGATTAAGATAATTTGAATCAAGGTACTACTCAGTATTTGTATTTTTAAAGCTTCATATGGACCAAATAGGACTTTCTCCCATCAGATTCTCCTGGGAGGAGCAGGTGCCCTTGCGGGGTGGTATTAGAGACACAAAAGCTTTGCTTTGCTGGGTATTGCTTTGATTCCAGCATCAGTCAGTAGTTATCAAAAAGCATTAAATTAAGCAACTTTTTAATGTAGGTACCCAGGGAGAATTAAACAAGCTCTGTGCTTGTTTCTGAATCTCAGGGAAACACCTGCACCGTCATCCTCTTGTTGGCAGTTTTAGGCAAGTCCTGACCTGGATGAAAATTGATCTTTCTTGCATTGGCTGGAAAGAGACTAGCCAGAGAACAGCAAGAGGAAAATTTACCCTGTACTTTGTATAACTGGCTCCCAGAGTGTCAATCGGCTGCCTAATCCCACTACTAAATTTACCTGAATAATAATAGGGGTTTAATGGATTTCACTTTTGTTCCTCACCTGGGTATGACTATTAAGTCATGGAAGTTTTAAAAGCTTGCAAATTAGCTCGAGTGACAAATGAGTACAGCAGGGTGCCCTGCATGAAATGCTGGTGTTAGAAACCTGTGTAGAGGTTGAAGGGGCTTTGCTGCACTGGTTCGGTGCAAGAGACAAGACAGGAGAGAGGCTCTGACTTCTGAAACAGACACTGAATTGCCAAACGAATGAAGACCGTGAGATTCTTAAAAGCTGCTGGGAGTAGGAAGATAAAAGGCTTTTTTTTTTTTTTAATATCATATTCAAATGAAAAATTTAAACCCTCACCCATGTGAGCAGCATTGAGGCCTTTCAATGCTGTATTCAGTCTCTTCCCCAGGAAAGGCCATTCCCAAGCAAAATTGAACAGAATATTTCACTCAGATTTCACTCAGATAAGCAGGTGATTGAGAGTAGGCAGCTCTCATTTCTGCAATGTGTCCCCCAGCGTTTTTCTCCAGTATGCCTTGAAGATTGTGCTGTTTGTGTGCTCTGGAGCTGTGATTTCTCCTGGAATAATCCAGGGCGGTCGTAGTGGAAAGAAAATCAAATGTGCTCAGTGACTTCTTACGCAGACAATGTTCTCCTCAGCCTAGGGTTTCTACTTCAAAAGCAGGAGTATGCCACATATTTTTAGTGCAGTAAACCTCACCCATGTTGGCTTTAAGAACAGGAGAAAAAAAAAAGAAAAAAAGACCTTGAAAACAGAAAAAGAAAACTCACGAGGAGTTTCACTGGAAATGTCTATTACCAAACAGTACAGGATTAATTTTCTTGTCTATTTTCACCCTCCTCTGGAGGTGAATGATAATTAAAGGACATGATAATAAGAAGGGGAGAATGAGAACTTGCTGAGAAGCAGTGGGGAAAAAATGAAGGTAAAGAGAGGGGGAAGGAAAACAAGTGTTTTACTTAGCTAGTCAAGGTTAATATAGCACTGTATCTGCTGTAACTGACATTATGAAAAATTACAGATGGCACAAAAGCAATTTCACTAATGCTGAACCCTACCAAATTTATCTTGACAACTTAGTAAGCTTAAAAAACTTCTGTGAGGTTTTTAACCTCCCTGCGATATCTTTTATCTTCGTTTTCTGGTTTTCTTTGAGTAAGATTCCTACACAAATGTAGCAACTTGCAAATCAGTACGTTCATCTTCTTTCGTTGCCTGTTGTGGCTAAGACAAGAAAGGAATATCCCTTCTGTAGAAAGAAGGGGTCTGAGATGTAACTGCTCTGTTTTTGGTGCTTACTATCGAACTTGAAGGATTTTTGCAAAGGAGAAAACACGGTGTGAAGAGAGTGGCAGATTTTTGTGCGCAAGGGCAGCAGTTCAGTGCACCGAGTTTTCTCTGCGGACACAAACCCCGAACCTCCGCATGTGCCATCACGGGGTGCCCGCTCCGAGGCTCCGGTGGGTCCCGAATTGTTTCTCTGCTGTCCCCTCGCCTGATTTCCAACAACTTAGTCGGGATGCGGATCCTCAGGCAGCTTGTGTAGCCGCGAACCGGGGCTTTGGGTTTCCCCCTCCTTGTCTACACGCGGGGATAACGATGTTATGAACCCGGGGTTTAAGCGCTTTTGGCGGCGGGTTCGGGCTGGAAGCGGGGGGTGGAAAGCGGAGCATCCCGGCGCAGCTCGGCCCCCCGGGGCTGCCTTGCGGTTCNTGCCGGGAGGGAGGTCCTGACCGACCCCCCCACTCCAGCTTCCCGAGCGTGCCCTGGGGTAACGCTGCTCCCCTAGGGGTCGGGGGAGCCGCGGGTGCCTCTGCCTGCAGCCCGCCCGCCTCCTGAGCATCGCCCAGCCCCAAGTTAGTGCCGGTACTTACTTTCCGCATCAATGGATTGAACTCAGCTGGCTCGTAGCGCCGAGGCATCACGCAGCGCCCCGGAGCTCGGCGGAGCTCAGACGGGGCAAAGTAATCCCGGCTGCGCTAAACTCCAGGACAGCGGCTCCAGGAACCCGGCTTTGCCTTGCTCTCCGGCTGCCTGAGAAGTTTTTCCCCAGGAAAGCAGAAAAACCGGGGAAAGGCTGCCCAGAAGAAGCTGCGTCCGGCCGAAGATGTTAGAGGAGGCGAAGGGGGCTCGCATTTTGCCCGCTGCGTGCCTCCATGCCTGTATTTCCCTCGTCTTAATCCTTTAGGGAGGAGACGCCAGGCAGACAGACCTTTCCTGGAAGGACGGAGGATGCTGCCAAGCCCTGCCCCGGGCAGAAGAAAGGCTTTGCCGCCGGGACACCCCGGCACCGGAGATGCACGGCCCGGGGCAGGCTGCGGGAGAGCATGAGGAGCTGCCTCCGCCCCCGCTTTTCTGAGACGGAAACAGCGTATTAACAGCTGGACCCGATGCCCGGAGCGCAGCCCCGCTAAGCAGGTGGTGGGATTATTCCAGGGCAGTTATGGAAAGCTATAACCCGACAGCAGAGCGTTGAAGCGACTGTCCCCGCTGGAAGAGGAACCGGCTGCGAGTTCCGCTGGTGTCGCACCCGCATCGTGGCCCAGGGGAGGTCACTCAGGTCCTTCTTCTCCTCTCGCCCTGCTTTCTCCTTTCAGGGAACGTCAGAAGAAAGAAATGGTACTTGGCTCTTGCCAGTGTTGGGAATACCGTGCCTTTTGCCTGGGATGATTTGCCCTGATGTGCTGCTTCGACGGGATGTACAAAGTGCCACTGGGACAGATGCGGCCAACAGAGTTTGCGGGGTGATCAGCAGGGGCCGTGGGATGGAGGTAGCTGAGCGCTCGCTGGCTGGGTCCGTCACGCACGGTCCGACAGCACAGACCTGCTGCTCTCTTGAAAACTAACTCCTGATGGTCGAACTCTGCCAGCTCCTATTTTTACTTCTCCCCAGCCGATTTGCACTTTCAGGGAAACAAGAAACCATACACTCACCCGATGCAATGCAGTGTTTCTGTGTTGATTTTGTATATAAGATTTGCTATGCAATTCCAAAACTAAAAGAGAAGGAGAGACAGCTCTGCGTCCCAGAGAAAACAGAGAATCAGAGGTGAAAGGTAGGAGCCAGCATTTGTCGTTTAAATAAAACTAAATAACATGAGCTACTTCTTACCGAAAATCTTTAAAACACACCTACTGTATATTTATTTGTCTTGGAAGTGTAAACCAAATTGAAATTAAGTGAAGATTTGCTTTCTGACACTGCCCAGAAACAGAGAACTGTTGCATTTTGTAACGTGAGTGTACCAGGGAGGAAGGATGGAGTGTTTTGTCAGTGAGACCTTTAGGAAACTAGAGGAAAAGCACCTCTTATATTACGCTCCAGTAAATATGAAGGGCTAGTGCAATGGACACTGGAAACACTCGATCAATAGCCTATTTAAGTGGGAATATATGCAAGCATGGAAAAGTGATTGCCTTCCTGTCCGTGGGGTATATTTGCAGAGGACAGCAGCAGAACACTTGCAGGTGAGCTGTCTGAATTAGGTTATTTCATGCTGGGGTGGTGCAGTGTGTTTCTGAAGGGATTGCTTAAAAAACAGTCTGTAGGGTGGACTGTATTTGTGCATTTTCAGTTCCTGCTCATAGAGCTTTCAGTGTTCAGGATGATTCAAAGTGGGTGAAGTCCATTTTGGGGGCGAAGGGACCGTAAGAAAGGACCTTTGGTCTGTTTGGCGGTGAGTAATTAATGGATGTCTGATGTCTCTGATCTCTGCAAGGAAAGGAGCTGATGTCGTCATGAAAATCATGATATGATTTTCCCTCAGGAGAAACTATGACTTGGAACGACACCACTATGGATGAGGAAGGGTTGCTGGTGGAAAGGGACTCTTCCTTTCGGATCCTCACGGGCTGCTTCCTCTCGCTGCTGATCCTCTCCACGCTGCTGGGAAACACGCTGGTCTGTGCAGCTGTCATTAGGTTTCGCCACCTCAGGTCCAAGGTGACCAACTTCTTCGTCATCTCCTTGGCTGTGTCCGATCTCTTAGTGGCAGTTCTGGTCATGCCGTGGAAAGCTGTGGCTGAGATTGCTGGTTTCTGGCCTTTTGGTTCATTTTGCAACATCTGGGTGGCCTTTGATATTATGTGCTCAACAGCATCCATCCTAAATCTCTGTGTCATTAGTGTGGACAGATACTGGGCCATCTCCAGCCCATTTAGGTATGAAAGGAAAATGACCCCCAAGGCAGCCTTCATCATGATCAGCGTGGCATGGACTTTGTCTGTGTTGATTTCCTTCATCCCTGTGCAGCTGAACTGGCACAAGGCTACAACCACAAGCTTTTTGGACCTAAATGCCAGCTTACAAGGTATAAGCATGGACAACTGTGATTCTAGCCTAAACAGGATGTATGCCATCTCCTCTTCTCTAATTAGCTTCTATATACCTGTGGCCATCATGATAGTAACTTATACAAGGATATACCGGATTGCTCAGAAGCAAATACGCCGCATCTCAGCCTTGGAGAGAGCAGCAGTGCATGCCAAGAACTGCCAGAACACGACCGGCAACAGAAGCAGTATGGACTGCCAGCAACCAGAGAGCAACTTCAAAATGTCCTTCAAGAGGGAAACGAAGGTTTTAAAGACTTTGTCGGTGATCATGGGAGTGTTTGTGTGCTGCTGGTTGCCGTTTTTTGTATTGAACTGCATGATTCCCTTTTGTGAGCCCACCCAGCCGTCCAAGGGAGCAGAAGCTTTCTGCATTAATTCCACCACCTTCGACGTTTTTGTTTGGTTTGGATGGGCCAATTCTTCCCTCAATCCCATAATTTATGCCTTCAATGCTGATTTCCGCAAGGCGTTTTCAACCCTGCTAGGATGCTACAGGCTCTGCCCTATGTCCAGCAACGCTATAGAGACTGTTAGTATTAACAATAATGGAGCTGTTGTTTTTTCGAGTCAGCACGAGCCCAAAGGCTCCAGCCCCAAAGAGTCTAATCTGGTTTATCTGATTCCACATGCAATTATGTGTCCGGAAGAAGAACCTCTCAAAAAGGAAGAAGAGGGTGAACTATCTAAAACCTTGGAGAAAATGTCTCCAGCACTGTCAAGTATCTTGGATTATGAAGCTGATGTTTCTTTGGAAAAGATCAATCCCATTACACAAAATGGGCAGCATAAAACCTGAACAGTAAGGTTTACCCAGCAAGACCTAATAGTGTTTATTGTAATAATCTGGAAAAAAAAAAAAAAAAGAAAAAAGATATACAAGATTTTTTGGTAAGAAACTAAGCTCTAGGAAGAAATACACATTTACACCAAGCCCAGAATTAGTTTTCCTGGCATTCAAAGTAAATTTAACATTTAAAACAATAAACAGGAAAAGATACTGAAAATTGGTTAAAAAAGGATATTAAACTGTACTGTTCATATTAAGGAGAATACAGAAATATAGATGCAGTGCAATGACAAAGAAAATAGAGCTTCTCTACACAGAGAAACCAATTTCTAGCTTAAAATGAGGCAAAAGATAAATGTTAAGTATTTAAAGATTAATGTTTACTAGAAGTTAAAAGATTGCTGTGTCTCGTGATAGTGGGTGTTAACAGGTCCTAATTAAAGACTGAGGGATTGTAAAGGTAAGTAGATGCCTTCTTAAAATTATTTCTGACAAATAATTGAGCCTTATAATGAGAATGGTTATTTTTAAAGATTCGGGAGGTAATATGTTGATACTGGTTTTATTTATTTATTGTTTTAAATTAATATTTTTCATATGTTATAACAGATCTAGCTTTATTTATGTTATTTAAGATGTCTAAACAATGGGATATTTTTGGAGTGTCATAACTGCGTTTTGGCCAGTCAACCAGTCAGCACTTTATTATAAGGTCGGATATTCTGGAGAGCCTGTGAGGGGAATGAAGGAATGTTAAGAAGCTCAGCAAGAAACGAAGGAATCGACAAAACCGATTCTGTGTGGAGTTCGTTTGCTTGTGGGCTTTTTTTTTTTGTTTGTTTTAAGTGAGATTTCTTGCAAAAGATAGGACAAGCGTTGACTGAGTTATGAATTCTCTTCCCTTATAGAAATAAAATAAATTGCTGCTATTTATTTTTAAAAAAGTTTCGTGTTACAAAGACTTTGCTAGAATGTCAAGTTTGTGGATCTGTAAATACCTTAAAAATGACTACAACCTTAAGAAGAATCGAATTTGAGAAGAAAAGCTTCTTAGATAACAATTCTTAGTATGTAACGTTTTGTATTTATGTAAGATAAACAGCTTTCTCAGACTTTTCTTATTTCAAGTCTTGGATATCTTTTCTGAACAAACACAATTGGTTATAATGGTAGTAAACATGCCAAAACTCGTTATCATCTGTATTATTGCAGTACCACCAGGATCATGCGTCTGTCTGCTTCTGTATCACGGTCAGAATTAAAAAGTGAGGTACCTCGTGCTTTCCTTTGGAAACTGGGAGGACGTTACATTTTAGTAATTACCATGTCAATAGTCCATTCAATCAGGAATAGTGCCTCATTACCATTTTGGATTAAGACATTTCTAAATATGGATGGAACTGCAGCCTCCACCTCAAAAACGTCCTGTGAGCTCCAAAAAAAGTTGCCAATGTTTAATTCAAAAACCTGCTACTTTTCCATTGTCCTTCCCTTGCTGCTTTCCCTTTGTAATGCCAAAAGCATTCGGTGAACATTAGCAGTGGGAACATTGGGTGTCAATATTCAGCAGCATTCAAAGAAAGCTATTTGTTTTCTGAATGGGAGAACATACCCTTTGGAACAACTTTTTCATAACATATATCAAAAAAAAAAAAGTGTTGTCTGGAAAAGAGAACTGAGAGAAAAAAAAATAAATTAAAGTCTAATGAACTATATACATCCTGCATCAGGTCTGTGTATTTATGTATTGTGAATGTTTTCATAATTTTATTGCCTGTATGCTGCTTTCATACATATAATAAAATTATTTTGTGAACAGAAGGTCAAATAAAACAATCTACATTGCATTTATTAAATACATGCTGGGTTTTGGCAGTCGCATTGATTGTGTGAAAGGCAAGGACTGTTCCTCTTTCTCCATTTGCCCTTATTTGGTATCACACCCGGGAGGCAGATGGGAATTTTTATTAGAAGCAGGAGAAAGTCCTCTCTACTGAAAGACCTTTCAGCCCTTGCTCTTAAACTAGGATTAGAAAGCAGTAAACGCAGTTTGGAAACAACCACATTCTGCTATAATGTCACTAGTTAAACTGTGTAAAGCTTGACCTACCAGTGACTCTTATTTCAATTTTCTTTTTTTTCTGTCTTGGTGTAACAGAATAGTGAAGTTGGTTTATAGCATGCTTTTATTGTTGCTTTTTTTTTTCTTTTTCCTTTTTTTTTTTTTTTTTTTTTTTTT
>VWYH01001024.1:155230-204270 GCA_013399365.1 Pampusana beccarii
TTTTCCCCAGGCTGTGCAATACTTTTCAAAGCCTGATACAGCCCCACTTTTAGTGTCTGTTTTCCGGAACAAAATGAATCCGTGTCAGAAGGGAGGCGATGGTGGGTACAGCAGCGCCCCTCTGTTCCCGGCAGCCCTCTATGTTGCTTTTGCCTCCGTCAGCAGGTTCATTTGAAACGAAGACACAAACAAACGTGTTCTCTTCTGCCTCAAGCGTTCCCGCTGTGACCCATCTGCCTGAGTGGGTGCACGACCTGCGGCCGTGTCCACATTTCAAGGAGTGACATGGAAATGATGGGGGCAATGGGTAAAAGTTACTCCTGGGGACGTTCCCATTGGACATAAGAGGGAAATTTTCACAACGAGAACGTGAGAAGAATCAGCCGTTGGAATAATCTCCCCAGGGAAGCGGTAGATCCCCCAACATCGGAAACTTTTAAGATTTGGCTGGATGGGGCGCTGGGCCGTCTTGTCTGGATCGTGCTTTTGCCAAGAAAGGATGGACCAGGTGATCCTGTGGTCCCTTCCAAGCTGCTATTCTGTGATTCTGTGATGTGATTCCCCCTCCTTTAGTTCCAGCTTCCCCTGGGCTGTAAAGTGCAGCAAGTCTGGTGGCAGGCGGGGAGTCACGGCTGCCTTTGCTCTTTGCATAAAATTTCCTTGCATGGTACCGATACCCAATTTTTTTTATTTTTTTTTTTTCTGTAACTTTGAGGAATGTACTTCTGAAAAAGTACCCAGGCCAAAAATGAAGTTCTGTGGTTGCTTACTCAAATACATGCGCCTTCAAGAGTTTTTATTCTCAAAACTCCCAGCAGTCTGATGTAATAGGATATAATAGCAAAATACAAAATACGCTTAAGGAGATAATGTAAAACTAGGTGCTGTTTCTATACTAGTTTGTGTGGTGATGATTTGTATTCTGAAACAAATAGTTGCCCTAGTGTGCCCGGGAGCCACCCAGGACCACCTCCCTCACGGGTGGACCCGAGTTTCAGAAACGCTGAAACAGGGAAACGCTGCTATTGCTGCTGCCCTTTGGTGCAACAAAGCAGGGCAGGGAGACCCTTTGATGAGTTTCTTTTATTGTTTTCTCTCTCATTCCATTTAAACTAATTTTTGCTTCTGCCTCCTTTCCCTTATATACAATTTAGAATACCATTAATTTGACTTGGTGCTCGTTTACCAGCACACCTCGTTTACTCCTCCATTTTCCAGCCTCCCCAACGTGTTTGTTTTTTTCTTTTTAACCTGTCCTCTCTGCCTTTCCTCCCGCTGCTGCCGGCCCTGTTTGGCTTGCGAGTAAATCCAAATTAAAATCCCAATCCCCAAGCACAGCCACCAGTCCCCTTCCCACAACCTGCACCCACAAATGTCTCTCTTACCTGTTGCAGAGCCTGGACACCAGTGTCAGGGGTGACTAGAAGGGACATCAGCATGTACCTGCTAACTGCTACTCTATTTATGTGCCAAATTAATTACTCAGAAGCTGTATTACCTGTTCTGCGCCTGCTCTCAGCTACTTGAAACCAGTCGTCTGCTGACACTACTGGTCACACCAATGTCAGGGTGCACCCCGGGGGCTGGAGCCGTGCCAGACCCACACCGATAGCAGGGAGTTAACCCGTGGGGTTTGGCTGTAGTAACCCAGCGAGTAACCTGCGAGGAGCACGCGTTGCTCTGTGCTAGCGGGTGGCTGCAGCATCGCTGCTGCTCTGGAGGCTGAGGGCAGCAGCAGTTCATTTGCAATAACGTCATGTTGGAGATAACAGCCTCTTCGGTGCAACACTTCTGCGGGAATGTTTTTCTCACCACGTGTTGCCAGGCAAAGGCACAAGTGCCAGGACACCAGGAGGTCTCTGCTCCCACCAGAACTGCCGCCTGCTCAACCCCGTGGGGCATCAGGCACTTTTCCGGACCCACAAGCAGTGTTTTCTGCTGCCGAGCGAGCGCTGCTCTGTGCCTTTCCGATGTGCCCGCAAATAACCCGTATAACCTTTTTGTTGTTGTTTGTTTGTTTTGGCATCACTTCCTCACAACTGAAGGTATTTTTCTAGTTGTGGATGGAAGAGGTTAATAATTCACCTGATGGCGCTGATGAAGGAGCTGTTTGCAACAAACGAACGAACCATAATCACTAGATTAAATCTGAATACATTTCTCCCTTCCCTTAGCAAGCATTTCATGCTGATTTGGCTTTCTGACTTAACAAAGCTTACAAAAGATAGAGGATGAAAGAGTAAATGCCTTTGCTGATGTGCAGTGTTAATAACACAGTTTTTGGGAGCCAGGCCTGGATATTTTAAATCAACAGTTTTCAGAAGCACTCAAATCTGATTGAAATATCGAACAGCTGCTTTGATTAGTATCTTGACAGACATATTATTCCAGTAAATATATATATTTTTATATCACAATAGTAGAATATGTTCCCAGTGATACCACTTCTGTGGCCACACATCAAATGTAACTTAAAGAATAAGGAAAATAGTGGTACCCTGTTTCCCCCAAAAAAGACAGGTCTTATATTACTTTGCTCCAAAAGATGCTTACTTTTTACATGTATTGCTGCCTGGACACTATTTAAATCGACTTTCAAAAAATGAATTGTAACTAGGGCTTATTTTTGGAGTAGGGCTTATATTTCGAGCATCCTCAGAAATCCTGAAAAACCATTCCAGGGCTTATTTTTGGGATAGGTCTTATTTTCAGGGAAACAGGTTATCTGTTTCTTAACCTTTAGAAGACTGAAACACATATAAGGTAAGATGTTCCTGCACTGTTCTGTTGCAGCAGAGATGGCTGTAAGGAGCGTTGGGGTCCCACCACAAGCCTCGGATCAGGTCGGTGTTGATCCCCTCCTTGTGAGTGGGACCCCATGGGCAGCTGTTGGGTTTACATGGTGCTGCCCTGTGCCCACCCTGGGTCCCAAAGCTGGGGATGCATTTGTGAACACCAGCCTGCCCAGACGGGTCTGCAGAGCCCGGTGCTGCCGGCCCCGCTGCCCCCCCAGCCCAGCACAGCTCTTTCCAAAATGTCACTGGAAGTGCATTTCTACAGATGTAGTTTTGAGGCTGAGCGTGTAAATGGAGTTATTTTTACGTTGATTGTCTTTACTGTCTCTACAATCACGGTCAGAACAAAATGACAATTTTCTGCCATGCCTTTTTTCATTATATCTCTAGGAAAAAAACTCTAGGTAAAGACACAGCAGAAGGCTGCTGGCCGTTGCTTTTCTCTTTTGATTGCATTTCCCTTTTGGTCCTGCCAGGCTGTTCCTTCCCCTTTCCAGGAGGGACGTTCCCATCGGTTCTTCGGTGAAGGAGCTTCCTCAGTGTTGATGTGGGCAGCGGTGGCGGATGGTGCCGACAGGAAGGTCCAAAGCCTGATGCTGGTCCCTGGGAGCAGCAACAACAGACCTGGGCTCCGGGTTCTGCACTGAAATAACGTGACTGGCATCACCAGCATGGCTTCGGTTCCTGTCCCTCTGGCTGAGGGTGGTTTCAGCAGGAGAGCAACGCAGGGATCGAAGGGATACCCTGGGCCTTGTTCATCTTCACGCTGGTGCGATGGATGATTTGGTGTAAAAGAGGGATAAAAGAGCAAGTGGCAAAGGGGCCCCAGGGCTGGCTGGAGGAGACCAGAGCTGGGGATGGTGGCACTGGGGAAACCCTGTACCCCTGCTCCCCCCCTGCTGTCCCTGGCAGCCCGAGGAGATGATGAAGGGAGAGCTCGGGATGAAGAAAGAGCTCGGGATGAAAGAAGAGCTCAGGATGAAGGACAAGATCCTGTCCAGCCCTGCCCCGGCCAGACACAAGGACCAAAACCCCTCCCGGTCCCTGTGTCACCCTGGGGACGTCTCTGTGGGGACGTGGCTTTGGGGCAGCCTGGGTGACAGCTGATCTGCCCCAACGCCAGCCGGTCTCCCTCTGGCTTTGGGCAATGATTTGTCTCAAAAAGAAATGAAATTTGTAATACTGTCTGTCCTCGGGGATTTGTACAGCTAACTTAGCCTCTGCTTTGCTCCAAATAACTCATGCGTTTGTTTCTCTCGGATCTTCTATATTTGTTACGTCAGTAGCTCCCTTTTAAATCGGTTGGATTTTTTTTCCTGTTTGAATAATTCCCACCCAACAGAACAAAAACTCTTTGCGGCATATTTCAAATAACAAAAAAAATATAGAAATAGAGCTGTTTGAAAATATCATTAGAGGATGCTTTGACATTTTCAAAATTAATTTATTTAATTTTTAATTTACTTAAGTTTTCAGTTTTGCGATGTTAGGTTTTTAAAACTCAGATCTCTTGTTTGAAAATACTGGCAGAGAAGTTAAATACTAAAAATAAAATGAAGTCATTTAAGATAACTTGTACTAATTAGACTGTTGAAAACTTTATCCAGCTCCCATCCCTTGATTTTCAGACCATTAAATTCCCATTAATTTCACATTTTCCTAAGACAAAGAGACATTTAGAAATCTTGAAAAAAGACACAGAATGAAATATTTATTTCCCAGATTCTCTTTCCACTGATGTGAGCAGAGAAATCACTGAACTAAACTACCATTGTGAAGTTTCTCTTAATTTCAGAGAGAGACACTATTATGGATTCAGACACCCAGATATTTTCCTCTGTTTTAATTTTATTTCTCTGCTAATGAAGGACTTTATGATAGTGCTGCTTTTCCTAATCATTTCAATGCCATTCTGTGTCAGTACCACTAATTTCACTTTCTTACGCACAACACACACAACATACCTTGTTCTCAATTAGTAGATTCATGGGCTGTGTAGAAGTGACGAGAGGTGAACTTGAATTAATATATTTCTTCGCTACAGGAGCAGACGGCAGAAGATGCACCAGGCCTGTATTGCAGGCATTAAAAGGACAAACCTGTCAGGTCTGATAGATCTTTAATACCAACTGTCCCCCGCCTGTGACCTTGGTTTCCAGCACCTGTTTCACCAGCAACATGCTGGGCAGGGGCTGGGATGGGCAGGGGCTGTTGTTGGGGAACTGCAGTTAATTAGAGTTAATTGTGCTCTGCTGGCTTGGGAGTGCACGTGTGCCCGAGAGAGGAGATGTTCAGGAAACTGTAAAAACATACACTTTGAAATCGCTCGGTAAAAGGTGCTTTAAAAAATAAAATAAAATAAAATAAAATAATATAAAATAAAATAAAATGACTTAAGGATGCTGTTATGTAGTTTTAAACTTTCTAGTTTTCCGATGCTTTTGTAACTATTTCCATAATGATTTCAAAGTTGCAAATTGTACCATCCAATTTTGTTCTTTTTGCTGTTCTTTGACATCATTCATTTTCTCAGCTGAACAGACTCTGCTCCAGCGGCTCCTCCAGCCCGCTGACACCCGCTGAAGCCCTGGGTCCCACCAGGTCCCTTGGGATGTGGGACAGCAGTGATATCTGATATCCTGATATCCAATCTAAACCTCCCCTGGCACAACTTGAGGCCATTTCCTCCTGTCCCATCACTTGCTACTTGGGAGAAGAGACCAACCCCCTCCATGCTCCAACCTCCCTTCAGGCCATTGCAGACAGTGATAAGTTCTCCCCTCAGCCTTCTTTTCTCAAGGTTAATCAGCGATTTATTATATTTTGCAGTATTTCCTCAGCTCTAACACATGAACACATGTATCTCCAACATGTAATTTAAGTAAAGACCCAGCTGCACAATAAAAGCAAACAGAATATATGGTTATCAAACCTGACACCCAGAAAAAAAAAAACCCACGAGTGAAGGGCTGGATTCCCACCCTTTGACAGGGATATAAACCAGGGCAACCACATCGAAACTGTGCCGAGCTGGTGTGGTGTGAGCAATGAGATAGACCAGGTTCTCACCCAGCGACGGCGCTGGGGTCCGCTCCGCAATGCACGTGTGTTTCCACCCCAAACCCAACACAATAAAAGAAACACTTTACATCCCACAGGCCGCAATCAATGCAGCGTTCAATATTTCAGTCACTTTCTTTTTCAAAATGACTGGTGATTCCTTTCCACCCCCATTTGCTGGCTGTGCTAAAAATTAAATGTAGGAAAGAGGTACCAGGAAAAGCCTCTGGGGTTTATAGTGCAGCTGAACTGCTGCAGGGAGGGATGTGTGGGGTGGGATGACTGAGGAGAAAATGCACTTTTCCTCAAAATGGAAGGGCTTCTGTGCTATTTTATTTTACTTTACAGCTTCCCCTTCCCCACAGCTGACAGAAAATCAATCCTCATTCCTGAACTCTGCTTTCCTGTGTGCTTTATGTAATATTTTAAAACTATTAGCACCTGTGGATAACAAAGGCACCAGCTGGCTCGTTAAGGTCTGCTCCAGATGCTCCAGAAACGGTGCCCCAGAAGTGCCATGGACAAACCATGAGACGGTGAAGCTGAGGTGGAGAGCAACCTTGGGAAGAAGGACCTTCCTTTCTGAGAAGCTGTTTCTGGCTTCTGGAGTGAGGATTTCCTTTTCTTGGGCTGAATGCTTCATTGATTGTGTATTTTGAGTGTGTTGCTGGGTTTTCTCCCTCCTCACCCAACTGACTGGAATGGGAAATTCAGCATCGTCTTGTTGCTGCTTTTGATAGCACCAAGTAGATGTTTAGTTGTACTTATAATCCAAGTGCACTGAGCTGTGCATGACTGTAATTGTTTCAACAGTTTAGTCAAAATGCCCTTTATATTTTCGTTCCTTAAGGTATATAAAAGAATGACATGTAATGCTGCAGAGTAATTCCTCAGTCTTGAAGTTATTATTTCTCAGGCACATGTGAGCTACCATCTGCAACAATGCAGTCACAGACTGGGTTCTCGTTTGTGTGTGCAGTGCATGGAAAAACTGTACAAGAAAAACAAACAAACGAATAGGCCTCACAATACACAGTCCTACTCACCACAGAATGATCTGGGGATATTCACAGTGCTCAGACATACATAAATATGATTTCTGTGGCTGTTATTCAAGCCAGCAACCTGCAATGAAGGTACATTCTTATACTGAGGATGTCAGGGAGGACACAGTTACCGTTTGTTATAGCAGGTGCAGGGTGTAATGACATTTTATAGTTTAATTCCAGCTTGTTCCAATCTGTCACATCTGTCTCAGTGGGAAGCTGAGATGGGAGGAACACGCATGAGGAGGTTTTAGTGCTGCTTTTGTGTCATTATCGTTTGTCATTCCTGAAGGAGCCATCGCTCCTGTTATCAGAGCAGTCCTGGGCGTGTGGGTTCGGGCCACACTGCTGTTAGGTTTGCTAACGAGGGCGTTGTTGTAACGCTACCCAATTCATCTTCATTATAGCCATCATGTTATGCCCCACGCTGGCATCCCAGATGACTCCTGCTTCCTCCGTTCCGTCTTGAAATCAGCCTCTCCTGTAAAAAAAAAAATCCATTAAATCGCCTGTAACAGTCCCTCAATGAGCTGTTTCTGGGGGCAGGGTCAGCTAATCCCAAATGCTCCATTTTGAGTAGATGGAGACATTCCCACGCAGCCGATACGCGATGACTGACGGTGTGGGTGCTACCAAAGGAACCATCACGGGTGAGAAATCCTCGCTGCGACCGCTGCTGCTGCTGCCACTGACGGGGCTGCTCGGGTGAGAGAGAAAGAGCTTTTCTGGTGGGCAGCGACAGCCTGGGGGTGGCTTTGCTTTGAAAAATGTGCTGATTTCAGGAGACAAACGTTACTGATCCAATCCCACAGACTCACTGCAACTGGCCGTGGAGCCCTTGGGATGCTCAGCAAGTGCTGCCTGAGCACGGTGCCTTCTGCCCAAATTCCCTCTCTGTGTTATCTCCCTGCCTGCAGCTCAGGAGCTGATGCTGGAATTTCAGTGGAAGCCTTGATTTTATTCATTCTGCGGCCAAAATTAGGCCACCAATGCTGCCAAGAGGCATGCTTTTTTGGTTTGATACACGGAGAATGCATTTTTAATGCTATAAGTGCTGTTCTCTAGCACTGGACTCCCATGTGATGCATGACTGCAGGCAGAGCCTTGCAGTAAAACATTTGCTTCCAAGGAGGATAGCGAAAAATACAACAAACAATATTTTTTCATTAAATCGGAAAAATATTACTTTAAACTGGCTGGCCTCTGACCTTTCTCAGATCTCAGCTGCCAAGTAGTAATTCTTCCTTGTGAGGCTACAAATGGAGAAAGAACAATTTTCTAATCAAAACCAATGTTTACTGCTGCAGGAAAAGCTGTGTGTCTAGACATGGACACCAACCTTTGGCTAAAATTGAGAAACATTCAATATAATTTTTTTTCTTTCACTCTGGTCGTGCTGTGAACTGCTCCCTAATTGTAGAAAATATTTGGGATTAAATGTACAGGCTTCATAAATCTGAATTCCGAGCTGGGCAGAAAAGATTCAATACTGAAAACTATTCCCCCAAAAAATCCCAAACATCCTCCCCACCAGTGCAGAATTCGCTCTGAGGTGGAAACAACCATCTTTGATTATTGGACATCTGTGATTCCTTTCAGTCACCCCTATGAAGACTGAGATAATAGTAGCAAAAGAAATCGGGAAAGATGATTTTCCTGCATGAATATCCACCGAAACTCTTCCCTCCTCCGGTCCCATGGCAGGGGCTGGGGGCAGCTCTGCCGCTGGGGCCTGTGCGGAGGGCGGTGGGTAAACTTGACTGTCCGTGTGGTTTGGAACAAGATTAGAAAGAACGCTCAGGTAATCCCCGCTCTGCCTGGGAGCACGTTCTAATCAGCGAGTTTAAGGAAAGAGACAGCGCCAGATGAGCAGCTACTTAATTTCTGATGCATCCGAAACATGCAGAAAAGGGGGTACATGCTTGCAAGAAACTGGACAAACCATCTAATTCTGGATTAATGTGAAAGGTGTTTTCAGGAGAGAAATGCAGAGGCACAAATCCTCTTGAGCTCTGAGGAGTTTCTGTTTCAGATCTTCACAATCTGAGTTTATCACTTTTTTCCATGTGGGGGCATGGTTACATATCTGCTTTCATTTGAGACAGGAGGCCCTGTCTTAGAGCAACTGTACACTTGAAATTCTCCCATCAAGCAAAATGCAATTGGTTTCTTGCCCTATTTTCTGCTTAGCAGAAGAAACGTTCCCTCCGGTGGGGATGCATTAGCAGGGAAGAGACTGTACACACGGGAAAGAAACGCCGGAGTCACTCGGGGACAAATGTTGATCTATTACAGCTGAATAAATCCACAGTAGTATAATTTATTCCCTGGGATTTGCATTAGATTTACCCTGGCATATATGAGACCACGAAGTTCTGCACGCATGGTTCCCCTGCTGATTAGCAGAATGCGATTCAGATGAAATTCCAAATCACCTTAAGACTGCCTGTCGTTTCCCTCAGAAGACCCTTTTTTCAGTTGCTTATCTCTTTGCTGCGCCTCAACCGTTTGGATGGAGATTTTTCTATGCTGGATGTGTGCCCCAGGCAAATCTACAAACTTTTCAAGTGTCAGTCACAACAGTGAAGTCAATGCAGAGTAAGAGAACAGGAGAAAAAAGAAAGTTGCGTTTCCCACGTGAAAATTTATGTCTGTTGAGAGTAGAAGCTCAAAAGCTGCTGCGCTTTGGAGTGAGGGCAGACAGTTCTGCAGGTGGCTGGTGCTGGCGGTGCCTTCTGTTGGATTTTGCTATTCCGGCAGGGAAAAATACACCTAAACTCCAGCAATTTAGGTGTTTCTGGAACCACTTTAATTTGTGCATGCTCAGGAGAGCGATGAGCACCTCCCATGAACACGTCCCCACCAAGCGTGCTCCTTTCCTTTCACCTGGAACTGGGCTCACCTCCACTGGGCTTTTGAGCATGGTTTAAGACAAGGTCTGCAGAGGCAGAGGAGGAATTTTCTTGCCTTGGCTATGGTGGTATCACATGTGACAGGAGACGCAGCCTCCGTCCTGTGCCTTCAAAAACCCATTTTGATGCTCCAGGGAGGTCTGCACCTGCCTACCTGAGACACTTCAGTTTAAACATGAGGTAGATGAAAACTGCTGTTCTTGCAGCAGAATCACCTTATTGAATGACTGGTTTAACAGGAAGGAGCTAAGGTATTTTTCAGTTGTTATTAGGAAAGGCGAAATAACAGGGCTGAGGTTTCCTGCCCAGAGAAGGGACCTCGTGGTGAATGGAACAGAAAAGCTGCCAGCAAGTGGGAAACAGCACTGAGAGTGGGAGCTGGGAACCCAGGACCCTCCACTCCCAGCCCCACTGTGTGGGCTGCGAAGCTGGGTTTTCTCATTCAATATTAATAATTTATTATTAAATAATAGCAGAGGGAGAGGTTTTGTTTGCTCTTTTTTTTTTTTGTCTTTATTAAAAGGATGCACCAGTGTCAGAACGGGAAGATATTGCTAATCGCTTGCTTCCGTGTGTGTGTTGAATTGACAGCTGTGTGCCCAGGGTGATGCCAGCGTTGCCATCCAGGAAATGAAACCAGCAGAAGCCTTTCCTATTAAAGCTGACACAGCTTGAGAGGACTTAAACAACAAAAC
This sequence comes from Pampusana beccarii, assembly GCA_013399365.1. Classification (NCBI taxonomy): domain Eukaryota; kingdom Metazoa; phylum Chordata; class Aves; order Columbiformes; family Columbidae; genus Pampusana; species Pampusana beccarii. Next base: position 165,739 of record VWYH01001024.1, read on the forward strand.
TAAAAAGGAAAACAAACAGCTGGAGCTTCCTTTCACATTGAGGCAAAGGGTGGGGGAGAGGTATGAGGGATTTGGTGAGTCTGAAAAAAAAGAGGAATAGTGTCCCATCTGTAACATGCTGCCAGCATCGAAGCTTTGATGCCCAAACCCAACTCGAGACGGCTTCCTTGGGCAGAAGATTTAGGGGAAACAGTCCCCACAAGGCTGTCAGCTCACATTGCTGGAATTCGCACCCTTTTTGTCTCGTACTAACATATCCAACTCGTGTTCCCAACCCACGATGCAGAGCGTTTCTGTGGCCTAGCTTCAGGCATCGCACATGCCTGTTTTTGAGTACGAATTGCTTGCAGAAGCTTTGTAGGATTGCGTTTTGTTGCCAACTGTTGTACATTTAAAATAATCTGTATGTTACTAGTCTCTCTGAACAGGAGTTTTGATGATAAAGACTGCATGAAGAGGTCTGAAATAAAAACGATCTGCATTCTCGTTCTGTATTCCAATTATATGTGTCCTTTTTGAGGTATTAAAATGAGTGCGGAGAGGGAGAGAAATGTTTAAATTAGTTTCGATGCCTGTAGGCATCATACTTACTTTTTTTTTCCTTAGCTGACTGAATAAAACACTGAAGTGACCCTGTTTTCTTAATGCTCCCGTCAACTTTGCAAACCCAAGCTTAAGGAAAGCAACTGGATTGCTGATATTTATCTGAGCCTAAAGAAGCAGAATCCCTCATAACTCTTGCATCACAGGAACTGAGAGGCAGCGAAAGCGTGGCAGCCCCATAATTTGGTTTTACTGACATGCTGAGGCCATGAGCGTAACAACTTGCAGGATACTTATAGGACCAAAGGAAGTTTTCTTTACGAGAGCTGAAAGACAAATCCAGACTTCCTTTACACAATTCATTTCCATTTCAAGTGTCCAGGTCTTTTGACAGAGCTGATATGAAGGGAGAAGGACAGGAATTGCTTAGATTGAGCATCCGAGTTTGAAAGAATCCAGAAATGGATCGAACTACAGTTTTCATTTTCTGGAGCATCTCAGAAGGAGATGCTTCTCAGAAAACCTCAGTGCTTTTGTCCATGGCTGCTAAAAGTATTTATTTTATTTTACTGATGTCCTCACTTTCTTCCTGACCAATTCCTCAGTGTTTGGAGCTTTCTAGGGAGAGGAGGGAAAGCCTGGAAGATCTGCTCCACGGCCACGTGCTGCAGGGTGACCTCACTTAATGGTCCAACCAGCCCACATCACTTCTTCCTTAGACACCCAAGAGATATCCCTTCCTGCTCCAAGTCTGCCCTCCTGGCCCATCACTAGTAAGTACAGCAACCAGCTCCTCTCTGCCTGCGCTAATGGTTGGTGTTGGTCTGCTTATTTCCCCCTAAATTTATGGAAAGCTTGGAGAAAGAAACCATCTAAGGTGATGGAAAAGCTGCAGTCTCAAAGAGAGAGAAGAAAAAGGAGAGAGAGGACAAAACCAGTCTTTATATTCCTCCGGGTCACATTCCTTCACTCGCATTTTCAGCACCTACATTATTCTTCCTGCTATGTGAATGCAGTTTGCATTTGCCTACCTCCCTGCTGTGGAAAAGGGATATTCCCCATCAGCCCTGGCCACGTCCCACAGGGAGCAATGGGATGCGATCACCTGTGTATGGGTGGCCTTGTGCTTCATCGAGAAAAGCATTTCCCATCAGCTGGAGGGAATGGCCGAGCCCCATCCTGACCTGTGGGCAGCTCAGCGAAACTGCAACAGCTACAGAAGATGCTGCTCCTGGGTGGCCTGGGAGGAGCACAAAACCTTCAACCTGTCCCTGGTCCCTTCAGCAGCGGGCGCAGCCTTGGGGTTGTTTATGCCTTGATGTCCTGCCCGTGTTGGCACACGGAGCTGGCAGTGGCTTCACACACCTTGGGCAGAGCTGATGGGCTCCAGATGGTTGGCATGGTACCTTACGGAAGAGTCAAACCGTAATTAAAAAAAAGCCACATGAGTGATTTTGAAAGTAATAAGATAATGTTGCCATAACACAAGGGACCCGGGATCAGAAAAGCAATCACTTTTGGATAAGTCGTTCAGCCATTTAACCTTCTTACCATATGAGAAATCCCCTGTAATGGACACGCGATTATATAGTACAACCCCGTCTGCAGAGCAGACACTAATAATGTCATTGTTTTATCCCTCTTAATTCTGCTGTCAGTTAACCACTGTTTTCACTCTTAGATAATAATAAAGCTGATGTGCATTTTACTGCATTCAGATATATTGCTCTCTAAATGAGAGGAAATAATTTCATTTTAATGTCAGGCTCCAGTGAAGGCAGAAATGAACATGAAAAGCAAGTACCTCCTTGAAACACCTGCTCCAAAAGCAAAATTTATTAGCGCATACTGCACGCTCATTTTTCACCAGTGTTTTGGACACTCATGGTGAATTCCGTATGAATTGTCACAGCTCCACTGGCTTTAATAGCACCGTGTTTTCAACTAGCACCTCAAGTTGGAGCAGCACTTTGGAATGAATTGTATTTAAACATGGCTGTGAATATTGACAAACTGCAAACCTGAACCTTTTTGCTGAGGCCCGTGAATATTAGCTTGCTACCACATCTCTTGTCGTGCTTCACCTATTTTCCTAAAAACGGGAGGTCTGCCGGGAGCTTGCTTCATCGCCCAAACACCCACGCAGACAGCAGGTATCTCCTTCCATATTGTATTATCCATCATCTGATTTTATTCTCTTTTATTCTTTTAACAGCGTTGCTACAGCATGTGGGTGCAAATGAGAAGATGCCACACTTTAGCATGCCCAAGTTCCCTAAACTTGCCTCACAAGATGTTGTGTGCATCTATGATTTTAGTTTAAATTATCTTTACCTTACTATATTTACCTATTTCTCAGATAGCAATAGATAACTCTTCAGGGGCTTTTAAAAAAAATGAAGAAAAATAAATTCTCTGATTGGAATGAGTTGCTTGTTGTTTGTTTATTTTTCCAAGAAATGGCTGTTTTCAGATTTGAAATATAAATCTTATTGTAGCATATGTAGACTATGGTAAACATACAAAGAAAAAGGCGAGCAGCTTGTGGTTGAGAATAAGCAATAAAACAAATTTTACGAATTTAGCATCTTATTTTCTGTGATGTGTTTCTGCCCTTCATGCACACTGTAATCCATCCTGGGGGCTGAGTAAGGCATTAGCTGAATGCTGAAATAACTACAGAAAGGAATGTTTCACCACAAGATAGTCCAGGATCTCTGTTCTGAGAGGTATTTAACACAGCTTGCCAGGAGATGGGGAGCTCAGGTAGGTTTGATTTGTTTCCAAGATACTCTCTTTTCTTCAGCTGGTGGGGCAGGCGCGTCTGATGGATGACTGTCTTCAGGCAGGACCAAGAGCTTGAAAAACTAAATAGGATGTCTGCTGGAAAATACACTCAACAAAACGAGCAATTTGTCTCTGGAACAATTTGGTGCTTGCAGTGAAGCCCACTTTGCCCTGGAAAGCAGAGTAAAAGAGGAAAGGTTGAATAACACATGAGAAATTTCCTTTCATGTATGTAGATGTATGATGGGGCTCAGGCTGTATGCTTACGATGCAGGAAATAGCAACACAGAGTGAAGCATTCAGCAGAAAGAGGGAAGAGGATTAAGACAAAAAAAACCCCTAAATTTTTAGAAAAGGGTCATGGACAGTGTATCTTTCCAGTATTGTGGAGAGATATTAGAAAATGGCTGGAACCCAAAGGAGACCAAAGCTGTAACGTGTGAGTCACAGGAACTCAATCACAAGCCTGAGAGGTAGAAAGCGAACTCAGATTTTTAGTCATCTTCCCCATGCAGGAATGAGTCAGGCAAGCAGGCACTTGACGATGCTCATTCCACAGAGGAACTGGAAAATTTGCAGTGGGAGAAGAGCAGCCAGTGTGTGAGCAGCAGGAGATCTCGGCCCAGGGCTGCTCGTCAGAGGTGTCCGAGGGCAGATTTCCACCCGCTCCAGCCCCCACCGCACTCTCATTCATAGGGCTGAGACAAAATCCTCGTCCAGACATAACTCTTTTTTGCTCTGGTCCTATTACAGTGTCATTTAGCCTACTCTGCAAACACACAAAAAAAGAGCATTCCTGTGTTGTCTTACTACTTGATCCACGCTTGCTTCGCTTTGGATCTTTTGGCTTCGACTTTAGTGCTGATTTACGCTGCGTCTCTTTTGGATTCGGCGCTGGAAATGTCCGGTGGGAGATCAGAGAGATGCATTGAAACCCGCGGTCCTGGTGCTGCAGCCCCGGCAGCACCAACTGCTGCACGGCTGCTTTGCAAAGCCAGACCTCACACCCCGCCTGGGGCTGCTCGGGGGAGCCTGGGGGCGGATCGGTGAATAGGATGCAGGAGCTGTTGTATACACGGTTTAGGAAGGATTGTAATAGAGGAGGCTACTTTGGGAAAATAAAAGGTTGGAGACCCACAGGAGCGCACAGAGCTGCCCGGCGTGCCCCTGCGCTCGCTTTGCCGCAGGGTTTGGGGAGGTTTGTGCGTGGGGACATCACGAGCCTGTGATCCTGGCAGGAGGGACCGGGCGTTAGGTGACATGGGGGGAGAAATCTTTGGAGCAGCTGCAGCGAGGCTCTCGCCACCTTCACCTCTCTCTGTGTGCCTGGGGATGGGGTCAAAAGGAGAGGTCCAGGCTAAAGGAGCCAGACCTGCGGCTCCCCAGGAAGGTTTGGAAGTGTGCCCTGCTGTTGAGAGGCTGTGAAAGGGACAAAGTCATTAACACACCGTGCACAGGGGTGCAGCAGAGAATGCACCTCTCTCCCTGGCTGTATGAGACCTCTCACCCTGCGAGCTGGGTGGAGAGAGCTCTGCAGGGACTTCAAGTGAAACAAGAGCCTTTGTCACTGTTTGGTCCTGGGGCTCTGTGCCCGAGGAAGCCCTGGCAGGCTCTGTGCTCACCGGTCTGCAGCATGGGGACGTCCAGCTTCACCTCCAAAAGCAGCAACTTGCTCCTCTGCTCCAGAAGCATTAGGTCAAAGCAGAATCACAGCTGTGTCGACGCTGAACCACAGAGAAGACTTGTTAACATGAAGCAAATGCTTCAAGCCTGACCCCTTTCAAAATTTTCCCAGTATCAAAGCTTTTAAAAAGCTTGTTTTTCTTTTTTTTTTTTCCCTCCCCTTTCTCTCTTTTTAAGTGCTTCAAAGAGAATACGCTGCATTACGTAACTCCTGCTATTTTTTCAAATATTAAAAGCCACCAGGCAAAGCTCTGCTGGTGAGTTGGGTTTGGATAAAGGTGGCTCCAAATTCAGTGATCCCTGAGCTGTAGAACCCAAATCCAGGCCGCCAATGGTGACAGATGCTCTCTCTTTGGCTCTGCCCCTCGACCTCATGTGCTGCAGGAGTCGAGGCATTTTCTGCTCTTTCTACACCTGGTCATTCCTTCTACCAAGGTCCTCTTTAATAAAGATGTATTAAGTACAGCTGGGTGGGCTAAGGGTGGTTTCATCAATCAATGCTTGTCCTGTTATACATGCAAAACAGCCACAAAAAATGTTGTTTCCTATGTATGCTGCCCTTACCTCTTTGGAAAGTTTCATGAGATTCCAAGCTAGGAGTCTGGATAGAGAAGTTCTCCTCCCACAGAAAATGTAAAGATAAACGATTCAGTTATAGCAGCATGAATTCTTATTTAGTGTGAATATTCTCCTGAAATAGAGAATTATAAAACCTTTTGTCTTATAAAATGAAGCTATTTCAGAAAAAGAAGAAAAAGTATTAATTCATTCAAAAGGCCTAGGATTGTTTTTTAAGTATGCCATGCAATACACACAGCAAAATGTGAAATACCTGAAATCTGAGCTTTTTTGAAATGTCCCTGAAAATTCAGAGTGGGGCTGGTTTTGTGAGATTTTTGGTTGCAAGGTGATATTTCCCAAGCAAAGTTTTCACAGGATATTTTCTAAACTGTGTATGTGTCAGAGTGCACATTTGCCCAGAGTGCAAATTCAAAGCTTTATCAAGCAAAACCTCCATCAGTTTAATATATATTTTAAAACAAGTAGAAAGAACCAAAACTGAAAAGTAAAAAGGTAAAAAAAAAATTTGCAGCTTCAGGGTAACATAAGATTAAAATGGGTTTTATCACTTTAGATAATATCTAGGTTATTAATACACCACATATAAAAAGTGGGCTATTTTAGAAGCAACCCGAAGGCTTGTTCGTGAAGGGTTTTTTCAGTCCCTCCTTGAATAACAGCGTTTCCCCAGTTCAGCTCCTTTGCTTATGTTGTCCAAATGTGTTGTTGTTTATCAGTCAGATGAAGGAGGGTCCGCAGAGCTTGCGAAGAGCATCTTTGCTTTTCCATCCCCGAAGCTCTGCTCTTCATCAGCTGCTCTTCCTCCACGGCGCCTGCACGCAGCTTCCCTCCCCTGCGACGGAGACTTAAAACCTCTGTATTTTCCTTTACAACGAGGCAGCTCCGCCGTTGTGCTTAGCACATGAACGGGGGCAATTTGTCAGGACATCTTCCCTGGAAATCCCCGTTGTCGGATGCAGCTATCGCGGAGGGTCGCTCCCTCTCCAGGGCTGGAGTAGCTGCTGCTGAGCTCCAGGAGCTCTGCCCAGCTCTGACCTCTCCCCGCACGGGCACCTTCCATTAAACCAATGCCCAGGCTTTGCTTTAATCGCGTTAGCAAACCCGCAGAGCGACTGCAGCCGTGTGTTTGACTGCTTGGTTCGCTGAGGACACAGAACAGCATCCAGCCGCATCCCCATCGCTTTTTTGGGTTATATTCCAAGGCTGATTGAAGTATTTGTTGAAAAGGACTCAGACAAAGAACAGGGCTTTGAGTGGTATAGATCATTAAAACCCGGAGAAGATGCAGCCCTGCCAGGGCTAATTCATTTCTAAAAAAATTCAGTTGCAGTGATTCCTGAACGTATCGAGAGCAATTCTGTCCACTTTAACTGAACAACCATGTACACAAAATGTGTTTTATCTCAGACCTCAGAACATCTTGAAGACAAGTTTCACTGTAACATTCGCTTTTATTGTCCTTTTCAGCACTGATTTCTAGGGATCTTTCTAAAAAAAATATCCTTTTATTTACCAGCTCCCTGCAGCCCCTTCTGGGCTGAAATAACAGTCTTTTTACAATATATATCATTCAGTGCAAAGAGGCTGGGGCAAGAAGGGAGAAAATATCTTGTACCTATTACGTTTGAAGGAGAGAATTTGAGGTAGAAAGCAGTTGACTGCTCATACAGAAATTCAGCAGAACAGGAGAAATCCCCCATAGTAATTGTTGGATCTTTACTAAGCAATGAAAGCTGGATCTTTGCTTTTCTCTTTTCCTCATACGAAGAAACCCAACACAACCTGTGACTAAGGTAAAGTACATGGTTTCCACAGATTTATCCAGTGAGTTAACAGTAGACATTTTACTCTTCCTAAACTGCAGCTACATGAATTTTCTTCAGAGGTCTAGGACGGATGACAGATCCAGCAGGATCTCGCTTGAGCTGTCATGACACAAAGAAATCAGAGCCTGTTGGTAGGCATACATGTGTGTGAGGTTGTAATCAAATATTCAAAGCTGCCAATAATGAGTGATGGCAACGATGGCAATGGTGTAACTGAAATGACAGTGTAGAAATGAGTCCTGCGATCTTACACATACAAATTAAAGCTAAGCTGTGTCCTAACAACTTTCATGGAGCTGCTTTGATGCATATTTTATTTTTTTTCCACTAAATAAAATGACATTTACTCTTTGCCTGCAGTTCCCTAGCTCTTCCCATGAAGTCTTTCAGAATGTAATTTCTCAGAAAGTTCTCCTGAGTAAGTCAACATGCAAATTCAAGCATGAATTTATATGTCAACAGACTCAGCAGGATGGGCAGTTTGCAGAGAAATAACAGTCCAGCAACAGAGGAGTCAGCATGTAAAAAATATGCCATCCTATGGACATTCCATGTCTGGTGCATGTTTGGGTGCGTTCCCCAACAGCACATTTGTGACAGGGCCGTGAAATTGCCATTACTATCAATGACTCTGGTGTGCCTAATCCCCGGGCACTGGTGCACGTACTCAAGGCATCTTGGCTACACAAAACTGCCCAGATATTTGCAAATTGCCACCCTCCTGTTATTAGCCTGACTTGCCTGGTCATATTCTGAAATTCTGTAGGTTGCAAGCTTGATTCACCTCTGATTTACACCCCTGTGTCAGTGAAGGTCTGCTAATGATTTCCTTGCCTAGGAATACTCCCTTGCTCTACATTCCCTGCCTGACATCAGCTGACAGGGGGGATCTCATACATGCTCAGCACCTGCAGCTCCCCAGAAGATGTATTTGCAAAGACATTGAGTGCCCACATCTCTTTGCAGAAACTGTTGCCTTCTATGTGACCCACATGAATCAGGAGCAAACTTGCTCATTCCTTTACCCCACCTTGTATCAATGGCTACAGCACTGCTTATAGAGAAAGGTAGTATGGAATTGTAGAATCATAGAATAGTTTGGGTTGGAAAGGACCTTTGAAGTTCATCCAGTGCCACCCCTGCCATGAGCAGGGACATCTTCACCAGCTCAGGTTGCTCAGAGCCCCGTCCAGCCTGGCCTGGGATGTCTACAGGGATGGGGCATCCACCACCTCTCTGGGCAAACACCACCCTCGTTGTAAAAAAACTTCTTCCTCATGCCTAGCCTGAATCTTTTTTCATTTTGTTTAAAACCATTACCTCTTGTCCTGTCATAATAGGCCCTGCTAAAAAGCCTGTCCCCATCCTACAGACCTCTTGAAAGGCTGTGATAAGGTCTTCCTGGAGTCTTCTCCAGGCTGAACAGTCCCAACTCTCTCAGTCTGTCCCCAGAGGAGAGGTGTTCCATCCATCTGATCACCTTGGTGGCCTCCTCTGGTCCCTCTCCAATAGGTCCATGTCTTTCTTGTTCTGAGGGCACCAGAGCTCAGAGCAGTATAATTGCTATAAGTGGTTGTTCTAATAACCAAGCTGCCCTGTGCGGAGTGATGCTGTCAGATTTCAATATTGCAACACAGATTGATTCTGTACGTTTTATTTTTAAAGCAAAGCACAGCCAAAAATGTTTAGAGAATGAAATGTTTCTCTGGCAAAAAAACCATCTGGCTGGGGCAAGGCTCCTGGGTCTGCTGTGGGTCACAGGACGGGGGAATCACCACACTGCTCTGCATCCCCTTCCAGCCAGGGCCATGAGGATGGCAACAGGCTCTGGTGCCTTGGGCAGCCCCACGCTGTGCCCTCAGAGCTGCATTTCAGCTCAGCCCCTCGGCCCTTGCCTGAGCTCTGCTGCGGGATGTTGTACCCAGCCCTGTGCCTTGACCCTATGGCTTGATCTGCAGCTGCCCCGTAAGAGTTGCTTTCCAAATGCGTAGTTCCGCTCATGTGCAACTTCTTCCTCTGCACGTATGGCTGGAAGAGATGGGTACCAAAACCTCTGGGAAACTGTTAGTCCTGAAACATGTTAGTCAGTTCATAGCCAGGAAGAAGGAAATCTCCAGCCCTTGTCTTGGTGACAATGTTCTTGGCAAGAAGAAAATGCTAATCAAAAAGCTGTTTCTAAAATCTGGACCCATGAAGGAGAAAGGAGAGAGATATGCAGGGAAAGCACACAGCTATAAAACTGGGAAAATGCGATTTTCTGGGCTTTGGGAAACCTAACACCTTGTCCAAAGCATTTGGATGTCCCTATCTCATCCAAACCTGGCTGGTCCAGCAGCACAGAGATGTGCTTTCAGTGATATGGAAGCATTGTCTAAGTGAGCAAAAGGCACTTACAATGTGTCCGTGAGTAATAAAACAGGAGGATACACTCAGGTAACAACACTGGCCAGACTGTGGCGTCTGGAGGCTGTTCTGCTAGAGCTGCTTGAACTGTGGTTAGAGAAGCTAACAGGGCAGGAGAAATGATGCTCTGGACCATGATTTTCTATGCTTTGTACCTTTGGGAGAAATAAAAAAATAACCTGTGCTTTGTGAGCAGGCAAGAGAGTGAAAGGTGTTTTAATATGAGATTATAATATAGAGGAAGAAAGGGAGGGTTGTGAAGAGTGAGGGGTGCATTGGTGCAATGAGTTTGGGTTGGAGATGGGGAAAAACGGCCACAAAGAAAATTGCTCCAGGTAAAGATGCTATTGATGCTGCCCTCTTCTGCACCAGCAGTACCGAGTGAGCCTCTGTCTTTTTTTAAGGAGTCAAAATAGCTTTGTTCTTCTATTTCTTTGACATGTCAGCTGAGGGCTTAGAAGATTTTAATGCAGGCCCTTGCTCCCAGGGGCTGACAGCAGAGCCTCCTCCTCCTCAGCCTTCCTCCACCCGCCCGCTCCCCTGCCAGCTCCCTCCCTTCCCTGCAGGCAGAGTGTGAGATGGAGAGGAGCCTTCCAGGCAAGCAGCCCAGGAAACGTCGCGGAAGAACCGACTTTTTTTTTCCAGCAGAACTGAACATTTCAGGCAACTTTGCCAGAAAAAAAAAAAATCCCAAACCCAACAAACCAGGGGGCTTACCGGAATGGTTTGCTCAAAGGAGAGAATTCATGACCTGGTGAAGATTGCTGGGTGAAATGGTGAGAGGGGTAGCATGGGTGGGAAAGGTGCACACGAGGGCTCCGAGCACATCTCAGCAGCTCCGTCAGGTCTTGGAAGTGACTGCATGATGCTTGTGCCTGGAGCAGCAGCTGCGTTCAGTGGCTCAGGAGGTTCCTTTTAATGCCGTGTGCCTGTATCTGCTCATCTCTCATGTTTTGTTGTTTTCTTTTTTTTCTTCACTAGTACTTATCTGTCTGTTTCCTCAAGAAATGGAAATTGTTTTTACCTTGGGTGAAACCTGCTATTGGCAAGGAAAGAAAAAGAGAAAACGATGTAAGAAAAATACCAACACCATCACTGTCAGAAATGTTTCACTTTTTTCCCCCAAAGCCATCACAAATCCACTCTGAGTCTATTTTACATTCATTTTTGAAACATCTGCATTCAGAAACTGTGCTTCAGCTCAGCTCTGTCATCTTGTCTATTAAGTGCAAATCATTTACTTGCTTAAAACGTTAACATAAAATAACTTTGTTTCATCATAGTTAGAACTCTTTTCCTGGAATTTATAAACGGATTCTTTATTTTGAGAAGACAGGAACATGATGGAAAGGCACAAAGCAATACCTGGTTGATGAGCAGTGGATGAGAAGCTTCTCTGTGTGTCGTGCTCCATGAACAAAGGGGCTCTGGAGGGTGCGAAGCTCTGGCAGTGGAGAACAATTTCACGAAACATTCATTTAACCAACAGTCATTGAGAGAAAAAAAATGACAAGATATCCAAAGGAATCCGGGGCTTATAGGAATACCAATATTCAGTTTTTATTATTGATTACAATTAGAATTTTGGAAAAGATGACAACTTTGTGCATTTCATTGCTTATGACCTAGCTAGCAGTTTTTAAATACTAAGCCACCACCTTAGTCATAAACTGACATTAAACCCAGGTAGATGCTATCTGAAAGCCCTTTCTATTTAAACCATTGATCAATGGCCATTTCAGTAGATCAGTGGTTTCATTTCTGTCCTCAGTGGCCACATCTGGATGTGGAAGGAAACCCAGGCCACATCTGCACACCTGGCAGCCCCTGGCAGGTCATGGAGATGGAGCTATTTTACCACCTACATAGAAAGATGGAGGTGGAGTCACTGGGAAAGTGTGTGAGAACTCATATCTCATTATGAAAGATGAAAAAAAACCCATTAGCTTTACACCCAAAGCTCATCCATCTACTTAAATTCTCACACTCAATTCTTTTCTGCTGCTAGTCTACTTATATCTCTCCCTAAGGAAGAATTAAGGACTGAAACACTCCTCAAATAACACTGGAAAATGCCTCAAATAATAAAGGGACAAAGAGAGAGCAAGGGCAAACTGTAGCATGGGGACAGGGCTGGTTAAAACTTGAAATTTCTTGAAAGCCAGAAGTGCTGGAATTTTGTGGTGTGTTTTTGTTCCAGTTCAGAATTATATATATATTAAAAAAAAAAAAGAAGTGTGTTTTGTAAACATTTTTTGTTCAAGAATTGTGTTTCAGCTCTGGTGAGAGTCATTTACAGTTTTAATTTTTTATATTGGTCTTATTTTTCTTTTTTTGGACTGTTTCAATGACCAAGTATAATCTGAAGTGTTAATGTGAGCTTATGAATACAGTATGAAATACAGTACTAGTCCGAACTGCCCATAATGACATATATCACTTCTCCAACCTCCTCATGCTTTCTTTGGCTTCTTTGTTCCTCAGTGAAAGTACTATTTGCCATACGTTATTTTCACCAGGTACGGACATGCAGGAAATGCAGATATTTCTTTTAAAGAAATTCTCAGGTTTTTTTAAAATGCATGAATACATGTAAGCAAATTCTTTGAAGAGAAGTTTTGGTCTGCTGATGCTCATAAAATCACTGAATATTTGTAACAACCACCACAACAAAAGGAAAGGAGAAATATATCAAGTATAGACTAGAGAAACTGCTTTAAAAAGATCTCCTCTTTGGGAAATGACTTTGAATGCAGTTGTCAAAGAACCCTCAGGGAATTAGGTGCTTAAATTCCATTAAACTTCATAAGAATGTAATAATTTCATCACCTTGGTCTCCTAAGTGGATCCAAGCTATGTTCTGAATATTCTTGAAGAAAGAAGCATTTAGGAATGTATGATCAGCATCCCTTTTAAAAATACAGGATCATTTGATTTTCTCCTAGTTGGGAAGATCAGTTGTAGTTTTGGCTTGCAATGGAAGAACTTCATGAAACACGGCAGGGCAACACTGCCCCATTCCTGCCTGCAAATTCTGTTTGTGAAGAATTGAAGGATTTTTACATTTGTCCAGGATTTGTCAATGGACCCGAAGCCCAAACGAAATGCTGCGGAGGAGTGTGAGTGCACAGGGGCCACAGCGTGCCCAGGGTCCAGCACAGATTTAGGCTGCTTGGCTTCTGAAATAGCTGAGGGGACGACACGTGGGCGAGCAGCTGGCAAAAAAGCAAGTTCTGCAAGAAGGGTGATAACAAGCAACAGATCTGGTGAAAGCCAATTATGGGTCTCACTGCTATAATCATTTTGGGATAAATCGCAGCCTGGAAAGACCAAGTCATCTCACCATTACAAAAATCTGTTCTTGCATAGGCATAAAATTGGCAGGATCAGGTCTACAGTTTACTCCTGATCATGAACTCTCCAAAAGAAATGAACTGGCTTTCTGGATGGAGCTTATCACTGTGCCAGCTCATCAGCTTGGCTAAATTAATTCATCCATTAATTACATCATAAATATAATTTGGATGGAAGAGAAACCATGGAAAAAATTAGGTTTGAATTGAAAAATTGCATCCCATTTGACCCCTTAACAATGCATTTGGGAACTGGTTTCATTTAGGGGTGATTCCTTCCTTTTAAAATGTATTTAATATCTAAATGCAATGTTTTTCACAGAAAAAAAAAACTTAGGAAGAAGTCAGATTTTTTTTTGTTTTGAAATTTCCGTCTCTGGCTTTCTTAGACAAACAAAGTCAATTAATTTGCTTTTCATACTTGTGAATGGTTTCATTTCACATAAACGGTGGGTGTTGTCCTTTGACTTGCTGTAACGCTGAGTGACAAATCTTGCACAAGGTCTCCATCTGATGGGTTAAGCAATTAATCATCAGTTCATTAGTTTCACCTTTAAGTTCCTATGTGTAATTTCCTCCAAAGAAAGTTTTGAGGTAATCTGGAAAGTCCTTGCAAGTCAAGTTTGGTTGTAGCCCCATTTAAGAAGCATAAAGAACTTTGGGTTTGTGCTAGCAGAATTTCAAACTTTGTTTGGACAGCAAATAAATGAAGAAATAAATGAAGGAAAAAAATGAGAGGAAAACCAAAACCTACTTCAATACTTTTAATGAAAAGATACCTCACTAAGAGCCCTAACAACTGCATCCGTTTGTAAACTTTCGAACCAGGATTTAAATGTTTTCAGTGATCAGTTTTGTGTCATATTTTCCAAGAGTCTGAATTATTTCCCATTAGAGTTAACAGAAGTTTTGAAAATGATTCTAGCAGAGGTTTTTAACTTTGGCTTCCTGCAGGTATCTCAGGGTTTCCATACACATGGGCTTATTCCATTTTAAAGGCCCAAAGGTTTCCATGGATCTTTTCCAGTATATATTCTATACCTTATACTATACCTATATATTTCACTGAGAAATTATATATTACAAGATTGTGCAAGAATAAAGAACTGTGTATGTCATGCTGTGTATTTTTTTATGTGATATTCTTCTTAGATATCTATCTGAAATCATAGAAACATTAAAAGAAAACCAAAATCCACTCTGATTTTACTTTCCAGAAATGTTTCTAAAATCAAGAACTACATTTTAAAAGCCACTAAGTAGGTAGATCAAAGCAGAAACATGATAAGGAGTGCTCTTAATGTTACTTTACTTTTTCCAACCATATTCATTCTTACCGGTATAAATCTTTCTCAGACCACATGAGAGAGCACAGAATCCCACACCCCTAACCAACCCGAAATAAAAATACGCACAGTATGAAAATATCAGCAATCGATAATTCCCAAACTGGCTTCCATCAGCAGCTACCGAAACTTCTCATACTGCCTGAGGACAATTTCCTGCTGAAAACCCAGCCTGAAACAAGCGATTAAGTGAACAAGTGATGATAATGTGCTTTGAAAGTTAAGCCACGGGTGATTAAATATCTGTGTGTAATAAACAGAATTAACAGTATTTAAGAAACAAAACACAACTCCAAACATATCCAGAGCATAGCATATCATTAGCTGTTGTGAGCAAAAGACATTCATTTGTGGGACAAGATAATGGTTGGATGTGAGAAACTGTCTGTTCCATTAGGTGCTGTTTTCTCCACTCTTTGAAATGCCTCCCCATACACTAACTGCTGTGTTACAAGCATTTAAAATGCTCGATGGTACATTTATACATTTCATTATTAAAAGCTGCTTCCATGCCCTCAGAACTCTCTTTGGCAAATGGTACTTTGAAAGGGAAAGCTTAACAGGAAAATAATTTGTCTCTCTTAAAAGTGGGCTTACTCCTGTCGTATGAATGGTGGTAAAATTTGACTGGGAGACGCCCTTGGAAGTTGAGTTAGAACATATCAGCTCACATTCCGAGCCATTCACTTGCATCATATTTTCAGACAATAAAGAATTCAAGATTTAAACTTTGGTGGCTTCAATTTCTTAGCAACAGATTCAGCAAACTCAGGTTGTTTCAGCTATGCAATTGAAATAACTATTTGGACCTAGAAAATAAATGATAGATTAATTTAGCTAATTTCATTCTAAGTTTCCTTTGCCTTAACGACAGGGTAGCAGATTAGGTAAAACACAGTACAAGCAGTCACTGTACGCTGAAAAAGCAAACTGATTTGTTCTTTAAGGAAGCTGTTAGCAAACATCTATATTTTGGAATGTACAGGCAGTAGCACAGAGTTATCAAGAACTGATCTTCAGAGCTTTGTGTAGCTCTGCAGAGCACAAGGTTTGAATCAACAGGTTCTCATTGTTGTCAAACAGATTTCCTGATTAGTGCTAAAAAAAAATAAAATAAATCTATTTTGTGCCACTAGATAGAGTCAGTTGAAGCCTGGGGATTTTTACTATAAATATTGATACACCCCCACAATTGCTACTCTGACTCATTCGCTTTCTCTTTCCCGTTCCCCTCTCTGGCTTCAGTTTTGTGTTGACGTTTTGCTTCTTACTCACCAAGCGGCAGAGTCACTGCTGCCTTCAGCACAGCTTTAAAAGCTTCCTTTTGAATTTGTGGAGAGAAAGCACAGTCTGACAGATCACCTTGTATTTCTCCTGCCTGCTTGGGAAGCCGCCTGCCTGGGAAACGAGGCTTGTGCTGGGGCAGCACCTGTGCTGTGCGCCCAGGTGGGCTCCGGTTGTCATGGGCTTGTTTGAACTGTTGCCCTTCCCTCTGCTCCTCCTGTCCCTCCGCAGCCTCATGCGAGTACTAAATAGAAAGTTTTCCATGTGGCAGCTCATCTTCTTATTTTTATTTATTTATTTTTAAATCTCTTAAATGAACAGGTTGCTCCAAAAAGAGTCAAAAGCAAATCCCGAAGAAGCCACAAGAGCTTTCCCACTGCTGTTGGATCAGAGTAAAGCACCGCGACAGGCGCGTTTTTAAAGGAGGGCACAGTGACTGAAGCATAAAAAGCATGGGAGAGTATGACCAAGCCTTTGGGTAAAGGGATGCATGGATTTCATAGATTTCATGGCTGATCTCTAGCTACGTTTGGAGATTTGTAAAACTAACATCCATTTACTTCTGTTTTCCAACTTAAATTTAAGCCTGCAGGTTTTCGAAGTGCTTCAGCTGAAATCACGGTTATGCCGGAGACGTGAATTACTGATGTGTTTTTTTCACCTTCCTTCAAGTCTGAATCCAAGTTTTAAACTCAGTATTCAAAAATTCCTGTAATCAAGGTCTTGCCCTTCAAAAAAAGGATCCAAAATCTTGGGTACAGTTTCCAGTTTCAGCATTTTTATTGACATTATCATTAACCCCTTTTCAAGATCCTTCAGATCTCTTGCACAAGTAATCTCTGATCTAATGATCACTGTCTGGTCTTTAACCAATTTCTGTTAGTCTCTGCCCCAGCCTTTTCAGTTTATCTCCTTGATTCAGTTTGCAAATAAAAAGAAAGGACAGCCTTGTCTTAACTTGAGATGTCATTGTCTGCTCTTGAAATGGAAAAAGAATTTAAAAATAAAGCAAGAGCCTCTTCAAAATGTGATGCTAAGATATTCAAAGAGACCTGACAATTGAATCAACTGTTCACAGTCTTGCAAGCATGCAAAGTTTTCCTCCCAAAAATGTGGCTGTAGCAGTGATATCACTGCTCTATGTAAAAAACTATTTTTTCATCTTACTAGACTATTTCCCCTTCATCCTTGGCTTCAGATGAATTTACGATAAACTTGTTACACTGTGCAAAGTACCAGTCCTGCCCCACGCTCATCGCTTTACCATTAATTGTCCTGCTGTTGTACCCTCACTCTCCAGTCCTGTGCATTAAATTCCAGCAACCTCATTTCTACAACTTGGAAACAGCCCACCCCAGGCTGTTTTGATGGGCATTATCCTCTAAAAATAATCCTGAGTTTCTCTGTTACATTCCTCAGTCTCTTCATATTGTTGATTGCACATTGGTTGATCACCTTTGGGCTGTGAGGACCCGAACACGTGGGGTAACGGTGACAGCCCCAGTATGGCTGGTGGCTTGAGGTGGCCATCAGCTCTTCTGAGGGCATCTCTGCAGGGAGAGCAGGAGAAACGACATCTGCAGGTCCCCAAGGGACTCCGGGCAAGACAGAGAGGAGGCAGCAAAGGGAGGAAACAAGAGGGCATCTGGGCAGGTGTCTGCTCTGCTCCCACCCTTGTTTTCCCTGCCCTTTGGCTATAAGTAGAGATGCCAGTTCACAGAGATGTCAGTCTGACATCCTCCACCCTCATGAAAGTCACTTTTAGAAAGTGACACAGATGGAACACGTAAAATGGTTTTTAATTTTCATGTAAATTCCGTCTTTGTTTTCCCGAGTCTGGAGGTGTCCCAAATTTGAGAAGTAGAAAACAGAAGGTTTAAAAAGAAACACCGAGCTATTTGCTACCTTCTCTGTATAAAAAGTATTTAAATGTGCAGCATTCTGAGTCTTTAAAGGCCGTGAATTGGGCTTTGTATTCTTAATTTTTTCAAACTTTGCCCATGAGTTGTATGCCAACAAGTTGAGCTGTGTTTGTTGTCGGAGCACTTATACTTTCTGTTCCCCAGAGTCAGCATCATCTCTGTAAGAGGCAGCTCTTGCCTTCCCTTTATTTGCCAACTCGTCAGGTAGTTACTGCCCTTAGTCCTCAGCATGCTGGGTTGTGCCACCCAGCTGAGGTTTGAGCTGGAAGATTTGCTGAAATATTGTCCAAAAGTGTTTATTTGACTACGTTTTAAGAGAACAGTAAGCGGGGACTATAGGATGTGAAGGTGAAAATCAGCTGATGTCCCTTTTTCATCTGTCCACACAGCAGTTCAGATCCTGCACTTGATCCATGTATTTCTGGTTATTAATTGCACCAGAAAGCTAAAAGGCTCTGTAGAGCAAAGCAGAGCCAGGCAGTACCATGTGTGCCTGCAGGCAGAGCGGCAAAGACATATGGGAGGTCCCTCCGAAGCCTATTTCATGGGTTTCCAATAATGGAGATGAAAATTCATCCTTTTATTGTCTCTGAAAGATTTTCTTTTATCCTTAAAGACACCCTGCTGTGCAAATACACACTTTGCCTAGGTCCACTGGAAAACTGAGTTATGAATGCAATGCCCTTAACCATACTTAATTTTTTGCTCTGGCTTAGAGAAATATTGAAATAGGATTAATGTTGCCTCCAGTCAGCTGAGGAATTGGTTCATATGATGCAATTGTTGAACAGTGCTGAAAAGGTGAAATTATTTACATGTGTTTAGAAGACTGAAACATAGAGGTGGAGTAGACCAGCCCCTGTCATTTATTCTGGGATAAACGAGGGAACAGCGAGCTAAGCAAGAGTGTGCAGGCTGACATGTGAATTGCTTTGTCAAGGGGAAAGTCCCATAGATGTTTCAACTGACAGGTGTCAACTGGTAGGTTGTGACGTTTTGAAATTTTTCCTCTTGTTCTCCTACCATTGAATACAGAAGGACTTTTCCCTTATAAATTTATTCCTGCTTTTCCAGTGACCCTGTGTTCACAGAGAGGGTACGGGGATTTTGACGTGACAGGTCTTTGGGGCTATTACGGTGTGACAATGAGGCTGGTGAACTGATTCAGAGAGATTGTTCCACTTTTCTCCAACATGACAGCTGCCGTACAGCTTCTTTTCTACCTCATACTGAGCACTGGGGTCTCCTCTGGGGTTTTCAGATCACCTGAGGAGGCTTTGAAATGAAAAGGTGATTCAGTGAATTTTGTCTTTTTCTGACTGCAAACTGTCAGCCAGATCACCTCAGATCTGCGGGCTTTTGTTCTTTGCCTACGTTAACCGAATGATTTCTGTGAATAGTGCTTGGTTCATTACACGCTATAAGTATCATATATATAAGTTCATAATCCTCAACTCATATATGATATCAGGTGGCAAACCACTATTCATTCTACTGCACATTACAGTGACACAGTATATTTTTCTTATTTGAATGGATTTATAAACATGCAGAAAAGCTTTGCTGGGGAATATCATACCATCCTAACTCTACTTTTCTTGAATGGTATCCAATCTCTGCTTAAAATTCCCTGTTCTGATGGTTATTCCAGCTGGCAAACTAGAACAGTCACAGCAAATTCATTTCAAAGTGCAAATTAATATTTGCCAAGATGCACTCACTCTCTTTGCAGCATTCAATCAACTCTACCTAAAGCATAACGGGTGGAGAGACTGAAATGGATGAGATACCTATTGCAATTCACATTAACGTTACTAATGGGAGTTCTAAATGAAAACTGGATCAGGCACTAGATGAATTAATATGCCTCTCTAGTACTTAATTAATCAATCAGTTTATCAGTAATTACGAATATAGTGCTTCTGATCCTCAGGAAAACTCATCCCCCTCCTAGAATCTATGCACATATCTGATTTTCATGACTGAGAAGTGTACGTTTATGAGTTGCTTCACTAAAATTCTGTATTTTAATTTTTTTAATTTTTCAATTGAAAAGTTTCTTGCTTTTTAATGTTTTTATTAAATTGGCATTTTCATGGGAAGCACATTTCCCCACTGGAGAGAATTTATGTGAAAACAGCCTTTTAATCACCTTTGGTGAGAAATGTTCTTAATGTTCCCCAAATATTTGCAGAGTTTGCCTATGCTGAGTGTCCCCAGAAACCTGAGTTGTTTTAGTATGGGAGGTAGAACCACTTCTATGTAGTATAGATGCTTTTATTGTTTCTTAGAGAAGCACTAGAAGAAATGTTTGTGTCCAGATGTTTCGAGACGGTATTCATTTATGGTATTTGGGACTGATGGTCCAAAATGCTGATGTTCTATATTAGCTTTGAAGTGAAGAGGCCAGGGCACTGCAGGAAGTCATTAGATGTCATTACTGTACGAGTGGGACCTGTGAAAAAGCAGCCTTGGGTAGCAAAGACACAGGCAACCATTTGGGTTGAAGCTTGAGGTTAATTGCTGGCTTACTTTAGTTCCACTGATGGCTAAACGCTGGGTTTGGAGGACTTCTAATGAGGTTTGCCTTGGGGGAAGCTTGGATGAAGAAGACAGGCAATCTGGCATCACTTTTGTTGGGCAGAGGTTAGGAGTGGAGCAAATTAATTTGAGTTAAAAAAAATAATCTGTGGAGCTCATGGTCTTCTTTGCTAGTGGGTTCTCCAGCTGTGTCTTCTCTTGTGTGTCTTCGCTGAGACTCTAAATGAAGTGTGGCAGTTTTAAAGCCAACATAATTCATTTTGAGGTTTTTGCTTCTTCTGTGGCTTGAGGTTAGTGGGATATTTTTTAACAATTATTTGATCTTGGTTGATTTATTCTGCAGATCTTCTGTGCTGGTCTTTGTTGTGGTCGGGTATAAATCAGGACTAAGACATCTAGGAAGGGGTGGGTAACAGTGTACTAGATTAAACTCAGGGGTTGTCATCAGTAAATCTCTCTTTTGTGGATGATTAGTGGAAAAAAAATCAAACAGATACATTTTAGACTTTCTGTGTGGATAACCTGAATAATCATACTAGGAGCTGGCAAACTGACTTTTTTTTTGGTTTGGCATTATTTCTGCCTTTCATTTTGTTCTCTCTTTTCTAAGTTTAGCATGTATTTTTCACTTACAAAGATGGATATATTTTCAATATAAAAGATACATTTTCTAAATGAGGAAATTAACTCAAATACTGTTTGTTTCATTTGAGAACTGGTGTATTAGGTGATGTTTTTTATTAAGGCAATCCCTCCCTCAATTTCCATCCATATTGAATTCAACATAGCCTTGCATTTGGTAGCACATTTTCACACACCAGTAACCTTACAGGCCATTCTCTTTCTTATAAATATTTAAGTTTATATTGAGTTTATATTGCAGAGCATAAAGCTTTCCAAAGGTGATAACACTGTGCCCTTGGATTAATCTTTGCCCTGATTGTGTGGAGATGTGAGAGTACTAAAGTATTCTGCTAAAGAAATCTTATTCAAGCTGAAAACATGCCAGTCATAGTTTTCTTTCCTTTTTCTGTGGTCGTAGTGATACAAAATAAATTATCCCTCTTAACCTGATGAGTAGCATTTATTTCCTGTGATTGATACATCCCTGACCGGGACTGTCACTGCGTGCTGGATTTCAGGATATCAACCATCTTCCTAAATATTTATGTTCTTCTTCATGTTGTTGTGAACATGCATCACTTAAGACGAGATCTCAAACGGCTGAGATTGAGGTCACGGCCATATCCCAGGTGAAAACGTCGCTGCTGGCTGACCCTGAATGGGACCGAAGGTTTAATGTGGCTCATGGGAAGCACCCAGAGCCCTGATGGTGGAGGGGCTGGTTCACCAGGTGGGACCTGGCATCAGGTTGATCAGTCTGGGCAACCTGAGCACCGACTGGTGTCGAACAGTCCCACACGGGATGTGAACAAACCCTCTCTGGGCTCAGCTTGCATTGGAAAGGTTTAATGGACATTTTTTCCGGTGACAATTTGAATTTCAGTGGGTTGGTGAGCCAAACTGTGGGAGATGTAGCACCATTCCTAGCCTCAGTGGACCTTTCACTTCCGAACTAACAACTATGTAATGACTGAATAGCTTTGATTTACTAACGTGCCTTCCCTTGCTCCCTTGTATTAGGTCTTTTCCAGTTCCCTAAGCTTGCTCACTGCCTGGTTCAGCCAATAGTTCTGCCATTTTACTGGCAAAGAAAGGAAAGGCTCGCTAGACTTGAGCATAAAAATATTGATTTGCGTTGTACATGCAGGCTGGAAGGAAATCCTTTCATTAAAGAGCTGAGAGGTCAGAGAAGATATATGGGATGAATGAACTCAATTCGTCTATTAGTATATACATGAATATGCACAGATTCAACGAACTGGTGAAAGTATGGTAAGTTTAATTAATGCAGTGAAAAATTAAAACATGGAAAGGAAAATCCAGGAAGTCTCCTCTGCCTAAATAATCAAAACAAGAACAGAGCAGATATCAAATTAAAAACCACACATATGGCCAGACTTCTCTGTGTTAGAAACACCTCCAGAATCACAGTTTACTTGACAAATGGAGTTATGCTCTTTGTTTCTCTTTGAATAAGTGTTTCAATGCTTTTAGAATATTTTTAATGTATATATAAAATACAAAGGAAGGGGAGAAAGACATATTGCTACAGAAATATATGCTATTTCTGCAATCTGATAATGCAAGGTTGTATTTATAAACTAAGTGTTGATTTTGGAACACCCAAACCTGTATGGGATTTCAATAGTGACGAATTAAGCACAGCACAAGGTCTGGGGGTCTCTGTGATGAAAGACTATGAAGTGAACAATTTACAGTTGAAAAAAGCAATCCAATATAAGAAAGAATAGGCAATTTTAGTGAAGTTAAATAGAAGTATGTCTAATTTATCAGTTAATAATTTTGTAGGGTTTTAATAAATTTTGTTTCTGTAATAGAAACATAAGGTTCCTCCAGCTCATCAGTTACAGATCTCCCGAGACATCAAATGTCATGCAGTGCATCAAGGTAATACACATCTGATCCTCACAGAAGAGCTGTAATGTGAAAGGAGAAACTCCTGTCCAGAGGCAGAGGAGCAGAGCTGCCCTGAACCCTCCCTGCAGTGAGGATTTGAGCCCGGGGACAACTGAGCATCTGTTTCCAAACATCCATGTGTTTCACTCAGAGATAAAACGATGGGAAATTCTGGCTGCAGGGAACCACCAATTTCCTGTTAAGCAAATAACATCGTGACGAGCAGCGCACTAGGACTGGAAGACCCTTCTATAGAGCATAATGTCGGTATTAGTGTCTTTTGAACAGATCTGCTTTTGGTTGTCTCTGCTAAAGGAAGACTGCTTGGTGGCAGCATTTCCAGAATTCCCCCTGCTATTCAGAGAAACCACGTTATTCTCTTGGTTCTATCCATTCTCACTCTTACACATTTACTTCCCCGCCATTTTTGTCCCAGATCTATTATTGCGTTCATTACGTTGTTCGATCCAATCACCACTGTGCGGATTTCTGCATCAAAAGAAATTTGACCCATCATTTATCACCGCCTATCAATGCTTCGGCTTCTTTACATCCCTTCAAAAATACTGAGTTCTGTGTGTCCTGCCTCATTTCTTGCCTTCGGTGAAACATGTTCCATTGACTCAGGCAGCCTTTTTCTGGGGGCTCTGAAGGATCCTTCCCCTTTGCTCAGAACCCCCCCTCTGCAAAGACTGAGCCTGTTTAGTCTCAGGCTCAGCGCTGGGGACATGCTGTGCTTCATGCTTTGTTTTGTTCATTTATTCACGTGGAATTAAAAGCACTTTGCATCAAAAATAATGAATAAGTAGGGCAGGGTAGTGAGTTAAAAATAAGCCGTGACACGCTTCAAGCGTTCCTTCATGTCCGGTTACATCTGATGACTGTATGACTTGCAGTGACCACTGTCACAACCATTTCCCCGGCACAGTTAGAAAAGCTCATCCAGCAGCTTCCCCACCGCTGGTCTTCAGAGCTGGAACTGCAGAGGAAAATGCAAAGCCGAACAATCCTAACCACAGCACGTGATGAGAAATGATCTCTGTTGGCAAATCCAGCTTTAAAACGCTGTACTAAAAACATTACTTCATTATTTAGAGGGAGTGGGTAGAGCAGGTCTATTACCAGCCACTGCTATTACTCTATTACTGATGCTCTAAAAGTTTTTGAAGAAGACAAGCTGAAGTTGTTCAGTTATTAATAGAGATGTTATATTTTATTCATTTCAGATTAAAAAAACATAGGGTATGATATAAAATTCCCTGAAGTTGAAGTGAGACATGTTTTCAGTACCTTGAATCATTCAAAAGAAGTCGGCTGAAGTGGTGTTATCACCTCATCTTATGGCTGGTTTTTCTACACATCCCTTTAAGCGATTTCCTCATGTCATGCAGCCAACCACATCTGCTGTCCTTTAGGTCCTCTCTTCTCCAGGGGGACTCCCCCAAGTGTTCCCGTACCACATTTACTGTGTGCTGTAGAAACAGCCCTACGGGATGGTGTTTACCTTGTGCTGCCAAGCTGAACAAGAGGCTAAAAACCAGAGGGATGAGTTTTTGGGCATGCCTTTTGCCTTTGGTTTAGTACAAGGCTCTGGACACCATGCTGGTGTGGGGTGGAGGAGGAGAGCACTGCCCAGTAGCACAGACATTTCTTTCTTGTATAAGCTGTAGCATGGGCTACACTGGGTTGTGCTAATGTGGGGACAGAGTTATTCTGGTGTGTTTGTAAATCCACTGTTGCCCACAAGCGTGGATAACTCAGTAGCTGATTAACAGCATTGGTTTTGCTGGGTAAAGGTTGCTCAAGACAGTTTTGGTGGATCACAGAATCACAGAATGGTTGGGGTTGGATGGGACCTCTGGAGATCGTCCAGTCCAACCCACCTGCTAGAGCAGGTTCACCAGAGCAGATCACACAGGGTCACATCCAGGCGGGTTTGAATGTTTCCAGAGTAGGAGACTCCACAACCTCTCTGGGCAGCCTGGGCCAGGGCTCTGGCACCTCAAAGTAAAGAAGTTTCTCATCATATTCAGATGGAACCTCTTGTGTTTCAGTCTGTGCCTGTTGCCCCTCATCCTGTCATTGGGCACCACTGAAAGGAGTCTGGTCCATCCTCTTGACACCCACCCTGGAGACATTTATAAACACTGATGAGATCCCCTCTCAGCTTCTCTTCTCCAGGCTGAACAGACCCAGCTCCCTCAGCCTCTCCTCATAAGAAAGCTGTGATTCTTGCAGCACTAGAACAAATAGTCTGTATGAATGCTCAGAGGCTGTGACAACTGTGGTGCATGTTGGGGTTGACACCTGTTCAGTGCTGGTTCATCCTGAATTTGTCCCATTAAAATACAATCATGTTGTCATTTCAAATGTGACTGTTTTCTGTACAGACATGCACAGAACTGAAAAAGCTTTTTTTTTGTTCCACTCCAGCTGCCTGGAGGAGATAAGTCCCATCTATATCTCAGTTCCATGCTTCATGCCTAGCGAGGTAGTAATCCAATACACAGATTTCACTGGGGCATTACTGTGTTAAAGAGTGGATGGATATAAATATGGGACTATGAACAGTTGCATGTTTTGTAATTTCACTTTTTATGATATATTTTATTAAGATGAGTTTGCAGGATTCCTCCTCTGCCATTTTTTTTAACAATCAGTGTTTTCAGTGTGCCTCTGCATTTGCAGCCTAGCAGAATTTGGCCCAGTTTCTCATTTATTGGTTCCTGAGTGTTAATCCAGTACAAACATTTTTCCTAATTGCTAAAGGCAACTCATATCTTGCAGGAAGAATAAAATGCGTCATCAGGTAAGATGCTGATACCAAAAATAGCTTCACAAAGAAATGCACCTGCAAGGTGAGATGCTAGGATGGAGGTGAACAGCAGAAACTCCCACTGAGAAAAGCCTTGAGAAGAGGATAACATTCAAAAATATTTTTCCATTTGTGACAGCAAAAATAAAGATCACAGAGAGACTTTTCAAAGTATAAGAAGACGATAAACACCTACAGACACCTGAACATCAACGGGAGTCACTTGCTATCTGTACTCACACAATAGGTCAAAATCAAAGTGGAATAGCCTGGCTAAATTTAACATCCAACATATGTGTTAATATAGAAGTTTTGCTATGGGATTATTCAGAAGCAAGAAACACATAGGAAAGGAAATGCCAAAACCCAAAAAGTTATAGGAGATGCATGCTTTAAAATTCATGGGGACTTCAGAAAATGAGAATAAAACTCAGTCTTTTGAAAAGACCTGCTTTAGGTCCTGAATAATTGTTAATGAAAGTTTACTGGTGGTGTTTGGCTCCTATTCTCCCAGCCATATGCAGACTCATGCAAGGAGACATTAAAACTGGTACCATCTGTGGCTGATAGTTTATAAGCCTTAATTAGTCAAAGTTTATCCTTACAGCGAACACAACCAGTGTGCTTAGCAGACAGTGGGCCCACACATGTCAGCAAGAAGATTTCCTCTAGATATGCCATCATCCATGCCAGGAGAGTGGGAGGGGAGCTTTAAGGAGATGGCTACAAATGACTGCAAAGAGAGACTTTTCCATGTGGCATTCCAAGGACAAGGTTAGCACAATCGTTTTCCTGTGTCCCATGGAAGATATCTTCTCTGTAACTTATGAACAGATAGTTGACCACTTGCATTTGAAAATATTGTAACACTTCAACTAAAATCAATAGTTGGTGTGAACACATCTTGATGACATTTGTCATCTCCAACACTGTCACAAAAGGACTCTAAGGTCTAGAAAATCAGTTTTTGACTTATTCAGCCTACTCTGAACTGTGATCAAGATCTATATTGGGCTGGGATTCATAAAATCTGATTTTAGCCAGACTTGATAGATAGTTTAGCATGATTGTCAGTGATTCACCCCACTGCAAGATAAGACGAGCCAGATGAATTGCCTGTCTCTGTCCTCTGACTAGATGAGTAGTTTTGATTAAATATTTTCCTTTCAAGCTTAGATAAGAGAAATCCTTTGGTGCAGAAGTACTTTGCAATATTATCTTTTGCTTCCGCCCTAACTCTGTCAGGATTTAGCTTCAGGTGTCAGGAATTAAAAACAAGTCATCCAATCCTTAATGTCACACATGCATTTAATATCTTTTTCTTTCATGGGTTCCATCTAGCTCTGGTCCATGAATATCAGCAAAGCTAGGCCAGTGGATTGCTCTGAGCAGCTCTGTTGAGAAAAGGAGATAGCAGAGCTTTTAGCTTGGGGGCCAACCCTTTTGAAAGCTGGGGGATCACAGCAATGATTCTCATCTAAGAGAGCATGAACTATCTCACCGCTTCATGTTACCGACTGATAACTGGAGCAGAGCTGGCTGTAGTTTTGGAGGCAGATGCAGAGCAATTCTTCCAGATGGAAGCCAGAGTGAAGCAGGCAAGACGCCATCTGGAAAGAGAGGGGCCTTGTTGTGCAGATGCACATTACAAAAATGATAGAAATATATAAATATAAAATCAGAAAAAAAAGATATACGGAGAATGCAATGGTTCACTGAGTATCTTGCTGCTGACTCCTGCCTTTCCGAAGAGCGCACTGTGCATAGCTGCATGTAGCTTGATAGTAAAACCCCAAATAGCAACCTATTTCCATCTTCCTGGATTTAGCTGGGTATTTTTTTTTTGAGTAATTGTTTATTTCGCAGCATGGGGTTTAGCCAGATTTTGCACCCACCTGAATGTCATATTTCCAACAGCTGTTGCAAATGGTGAGAGGTTTGGGGTCTCGCATTACGCAGCTCCATGCACCCTGCCATATTTTGCTCAGGAACTGAAATGACAGGCAGGATGGTTCATGCAGTGAATAGGGGGAATTGCACTATGGAGTTAAGGAATGTGTTTCTTAGAAAGTATTTTCCTGTTTGCTGTTGGGCATGTTTCTTCACAAGAATCATGTGGACAAAGTGAGAAAGCAAGGATGGTCTGGCTGGTGAACATGTGGATCCCAAACCCCAGTTCTCTTTTCCCCTAAGCCTGAGCGGGTGTCAAACTACCCAAAAGAACGTGGCATCAAAGTACTACCTTTCTTTGTGTGTCAAAGTTTTCTTCCAGGCTATTTCTACATCGGTATTTACAAGTGATCTCAGGATCAGCCCCAAGCTCACACCAGTGGCTCTTTATAGCAGAGATCCGCCCCAAGGCTGGAGGCTGCTGGTCAGCACTGGTGACTGTTTCCTTCCAGAGCGTGACGAAAACTCATCTGCACGTCATAGCCCTCCAGCTTGCCTTGCCAGCTAGGGGGATTGTGTTTTATTCTGAAACAGCATCATTGATAGAGTATTAATTCATAACAATCTGAGGATTTCTGGCTGTGAATTCATTACAGATGAGGAAGGAGAGTTTTCTGAAGCAGCTCTTTAGTGCAATCCAGTCTGTGGATTTGTGAATACATTTATCTTCAGGAGTCATCAAATCTCAGACTGATTACATCTGCCACATCATTTTTTTTAAACATTTTGTCATGGGAATAAACATAAGGTAAGTCTCTGAGAAGCAGAAATAACAATGACCCATTTCAGCTGCTCTTAAAATACCCTAACGAATTTGAGACCGCGCATGGATGGAGTCAGAACTGCTCGGTTGTGTGTCACAGTCCATACTTACTTTTAGGACCTTTTTTTCTTTCAGGTGGAAGACCTCTGCTGTCTGGAAGGCAACAAGTATAAGGGAGTTGTTGAACGGTGCCTGTGACTGCGCAGCAACAAATGTGTGACCAATGCGAGTGTCTTGTAAGACAAATTCAGTGACTTACTGTCAAACTCCAACGGTCTACAAAGAAAAATCAAAGCTCTTTCATATCATTCTGCTGCCACTAGGACAGCGTAGGGTAGGTAAGGCTGGGATAATGGTTTGAGCATTTAAAAGAAAGCTCTCAAGTCGGATTTTGTGTTACAGGAGAACTGGCATTCTGGGCACATAACGAATGCATGGACTTCTGGTCAGTGTACTGGGGCTTCGGTCTTGCCTTCCGTTTTTAAAGACAACTGTGACAATCGAGCACTGACAGCACTTCTCATCTGTTCTCTGGACTTTCAGGCATGAAGCCTCAGGAGGTTCAGGCTCTCACCTCCTCTGAGATGGAAAATCCAATGGGTCTCCCATTCTTATGCTAGAAAATTAGACTGAAAGCACTGTGCAGTTTTGCTGCAGCTGATCTTACTGGTCTTAAGAGATACAACTCCATTATAACAGCTCATAACCAGTAGTAAATATACAGTTGATAAGACTAGGAGTTTTTGTTCAGATTAACCATCCAAAAGATAATATTGAGAAAGATTAGAGCAAGGAGTTTGGGAGCAAAGCCTTTTTTCAAGGTATGCTCTCAATGGTGTTTCTAGCCTGGACCAGAGAAGCTGAGAGCAGCAATTCAAATTTCCAGCTTCTCTGCTAAGTGGTATTAATTAGGGTCTGATGTCAATTGACAGCACTGTGCTTTGAATCAGACTGTTAGTGCTGGACTGACACCTGACAAACTGGAAAAAATGAGCAGCTTTGCAATTCTATTCTTCATATACTGGCAAAGATGAATAAATCAATCAGGAATGAGATGGAAACTGCAATATAGAACTGAAATCTGTCACAATACTGGCCAGATGTACATGAGTGATCAAAGAATAAACAAATCATTAAGAGAAACAGTTTCCTTCTGGTACCATTACTTGTCTGAAGAATTGAAAAAGTGCAGCCAGTCACTTAATGATGATTCAAAATTTTTGGTATCTACGTAATTCTGAATGTCCCATTTCCAATACGAGAAATAGTGTAAGAAAGCATAGGAAATGTCCTACTGGATGAGCCCAAAGCCCAGTACTCTCTATCCATTAGAGATGGCAGGACCTGCTAGTTGGAAAGAACATGGAAAAGTGGCCACATGCTCCAGTTCATCCCCCTTGTATCCCTGGCATTCCCGGTTGCTATATGTAGGATTCCAGAGGGCATGTCCCTACCTAATCCTCCAAGTATCCACTCAGACACCCGCTGTGCAAGAATTTATCTTATCCCTTTGTCATCCTGTTAATACTATTAGTGTCCCCAAGTGCAGCCAGCTCCAGTTGTTCATTGCTGCGTATTTATTTTGATTTGGTATTGCGGCTCTGTATTCACTTTACTCACACTCTTCATGAATTCTGCCTGCACCAGCCACCCTCTCACCAGGCTGATGTTTGGGTTTTTTTTCAGTGTCTTATAAAACAACTTCTTCCCCTTGATCATTTTAGCTGCCCTTTTTTTCTTCTCTGCTGCCATTACTCCTATCTCGAGATGTGGAGACTGGGACATCCACCGTCCTTAAAGGCATGAGAATGATCAACTTTTATGTATCTGCAAAATGATGCTGTCTTAGCTCCTGCTGCACAATATCCTGATGATTTCTGAGAACTGTCACTAACAACTCCAAGAAATTCAATAATGGTTCTGTATATTTTGCATAATTTTCTCTAGTTATTAGTGTTGTTTGTAAANTTAACAGAGACCATCTACCACACTTTATTATTGCCCTGCAATAAACGGTGACACTCTGCCTTCTGGAAGCACAGTCAGACCTGTTCTAACTCCAGTTTCTAAGCGGCTGTGACACTGTGCCTAATTTTACACATAACAGAAATCCCCAGGAAAGTTTGCATACACCTAAAGCTAATATCTCCACAACTTCCTAAACCAGAAGCATTACCTGTCAACCTGCTTAAGTTACTTAAGCCCTCGATTCTTTCTCATACACACAGATTCTGCTGAGTTGGAGGACTGAGCTGCAAGGGGTCTCCATCTCAGCAACACGTTGTATGAACTGTTGTCTTCAAAGATGGTGACAAGCTGACAGCTTCTTCATCAGAGCCTAACACATTAGCACTGCTACCCCAAGGCGGGCACGAGAGCTCTTTTGCAAACACTGCAAACTAAAACCAGCGTGTCTTTGTAATATGAGGCGGTGATGAGCTGGGAAGGAGGTACCTGGCACTGACAACAGGCGATGAAGATGTTCAGTTCAGAGGGAAAAGTGAACGCTGGTTAGAAACGCACAGTGGAGCATCCGTATCGAATCTCCACCTTGCTTTTTTCTTATGACACAAATGAAAGCTTGGCCACTGGGAGGCTAATTTTTAGTGATAAAAATAGATCCTTTCATTCAGTTCATAAGGCAGCAGGTGGTGTTTAGCCTGGTCTGTGTTTTGAGAGATATCGGAAATGATCTGACTGGGAGTTTGTACACAGCTTAAACTTCCATGTTCGTGAATGTCTACTTAAAACCAGCGTTTTGAGCCCCCCAGCTGTGCTTCTACAGCTCCTTCATAATGCCTTTCTGTAGTACAGAGAGAAAAAGTACCAGAATGTTGATTTTGTCTGCTTTCCCAAAACAACCTTGAATTAATTACTGTCTGTGGGCATGAGATGCAAAAAAAGGATAAAGATAAAACTACTTGCAAATATGCCTGCTGGCTGCAGAATAATTGTAGTAATTCCATCACCTTGTGATCTATAATAGCTTATTGACATTTCATTAAAAAAATTCTTCCCAATTTTTTTGTTTAATTTGTCATTAATAGACAAACATAATCTTTTATTGTCTATTGTCTAACCACAAACATTGGTTCAGTCACAGCTCACTTGTTCATAGGAGAAAAAGAAGTTCAGAGTAGAAAAATCCATATTCCATCAACAGTTCTCATAATTTTATCATCCTCCCTTCATTAATCCCTCTAGCAGCAGCATAAAAATTACTTTCTGAAAGTCATTTATTGGGCTATTCGGTTTGTATGCTCTTTCTTAGTAAAGAATATGCACAACTTTCTATTGATAGATCTTAAAAATGTTTGTCACATCATGTCAAAAGCTTCAAAATGTGAGCTGGTGTGGAACCTAAAAATAGCTACTTGAAGAAGACTGGACTGGCCTGAAGCCAGGCTGGGATCAAGGAGGAATAAATGTGACAAAATCACTTTTACTCACTCGTGTCCTGAACTCTGACTGAAGACTGGATGAAACTAATTCAAATGATATAGCTGCGTGTAAAAAAGAGCCAGAATGAGAATATACTGGAATTTTTACTCCAGTTCCCCTGTTGTTTGCATCGCTGACTGCGTTAGCACATTGGCCCCATTTGAGGCACTACGGAGCCTGTAAAAGAAAGAAGTTGGCAGTTGTTGAAGAAATTAGTGGAAGGTCATTTCCACAAATGGAGAGTAAGAGGAGGCAGGGAGAGCGCTGCCGACCTCCTCCGCAAACTGCAGCTTCATACAGTATCTTTTCTGCAGTTGAACCCTTCTTTAAAGATAGCACGGCAT
This sequence comes from Pampusana beccarii, assembly GCA_013399365.1. Lineage (NCBI taxonomy): Eukaryota > Metazoa > Chordata > Aves > Columbiformes > Columbidae > Pampusana > Pampusana beccarii. The sequence continues at coordinate 197,863 of VWYH01001024.1, forward strand.
GTTCCTGAGCTAATTGGACATCTGAGTCACACGAAGCATCAGAATCACCATAGAGACAACAAATGCATCATTTGGAAAAAAATCAGCCGTTTAAGATGGACCACCAGTGCCCCTTAAATACATGCTTGCTTAACATTTGGGATTTGGAAATCTCCATGAATAGCAATTCTAATGAATGAAATGCCAAGCGATACCATCTCCTTGTGTGACTGGCTTTGACATTTCCAAGCATAGCCTCTCTCCTGGGCCATCATTTTGCACCCACTCTTGTCTGACAACTTGCTGAAGAAATGCATCCAAACAGACAATGAAATGCCTGGATGATTTATGCAGGAGGGAAGTGAACAAAATATCACTTAGAATAAAACCTTTTCAAATGCAACTATAAAAAGCAATATCAGACAGTTCCAAGTGCTGGAAAATTGCTTTTGTCGCTGCTGCTTGGCTCATTTCAATTCACTCTTTTAGGATAAATTTTTCCTAGTGAGGTTTGACTGGACTTTGATTTAAACGTCTGAAGGCTCCACAACAATTGTTGCCAGGCATTGGGTGCTGTTTGTGTTTGGACAGTTTGCTCATAGCCAAGGCACAGAGTGAGTGATCTTCTTAGAAACCTGCTGAGAATGAAGACATTCAGGAAATCAGTAGGACAGGGACTGCGAAAGGTTCAAGTTCTCTATCCTATTCTTTGGCTCAGTTTTCATAAATAATGGTTATATTTGTGTATATTACAGCTAGATATTTTTTTTGCCTAGGAGATTCTTCATACTTTAATTTTCATTTGGACTCATGGTCTTATCTTCTTTAAAATAAATCACTGATTCACAGTGTTAATCTTCATATGTTCTCTCCTTTCCCTTTTCCCTTCATCCCCATGCTACCTCTCTCTTAATAACAATACGCAAGAATGAAACACAAAATGGTGATTCGCCCCATTTTACCCAGGTAATATGTCAAGAAACATATGAACAAAATCTGTGCTGTGCTGTTCAAATAAATGGCACATTCATTAGATTCAGCTGAGCATGGGAGGAATATTGAAGATGATGTGCAAAATGTAAACAGGTCACCCTCTTCAAGAGAAAATAGATTATTTCAGTGCAAGACATAATTAAATGGAATTTATTTGAACTCTCCCTTCTGTGGTCTAATACATGTCTGTTTGGGAAAACAGGATTATTTTTTAGCAATTCTGACTTTCCTACTTGAGCATATATTGGTTTTAACTTCCTTTTTAGCTCACTGGAAGCTTCTCATTTACAGATTAGGATTTTTCTATGGGATGTAGAATGGCATCCTAGCCTGAACAGATCTCCTGTTTTAAATGAAGAGATTAGAATACGGAGAGCCGTGTCTCCCACTTGTGAAATGCTGTTCCTGACGAATGTACGGATCTCTCCATCCTGTGAGAAACTGGTAACACACTAGGTAAAATTGTTTGAAATATGTTTCAAAGCTGTTTTTTGCAGAAAATTCTACCTCTGTAAAATAGTTTCATGCAGTCTAGCATTGGACCAAGGCAAGCGAAATAATTTAAAACGTGGACATCTCCAAAACACTTTTCTGGTAAAAATGCAATTGTTTTGTTTTGGAAGTGCCTAGTGATCCAAACATTGCATTGATAGTTTTCAGATCTGTAGATGCTTACAGAGCAAATTTAAGAGTGGAGAGAAACTTTGTTTAGTGTCTCCTTTTCCAGACTTTCTAAAATACACTGCTGCCTGAAAACCATGAATCATTAGACAAGCACAGGGCAAAAGAAAATGCCCTAGAGAGTTTTCTGTCTAGATAAGCGAGACACACGACACAGAAAAACAGAGGACAGAGACATCGGAACTATGTGCATCTTAGGCAATGAAAACCTTCTCAGCTGCCTTTTGCTATGAGGCACCAGAATAGCATAGGTACAATATTTTAGTTATTTGTTACCATAATGTTTCTGAGATGCTTATAATTGTGCCAGTGTACCAGCCTAGAGTGGTCCAGCTTTGACAGGACTGAGTGGCTCGTACATATCTTCACTTGAGATGGAGCAACAGGGCGTTTCTCTATCCCGGGCTCCAAAGGGAGGATGTCTGGGCTTCCTGGGGATGCTCAAAATCTGTTTCATCAGCCCTTTTTGAAATATGGTTGTTGGAAGGAGGAAGTGATGGTGACAGCACCCATCATACTCAGACAAGGGAATGGTGGAAGGTCAGACCCATCTTTGCCCAAAGGGATTGAATCCAGCCCCCAGTTTCCAGCCTACGGGTTTCTCTGGAGAGGGTGCATGTGAGATCAAGCGGAGGACAAGGAACGTCTGTTTTCCACCTCTGCTGGGAAGCGGCAGTGTGTGAAGAGTTTCAGATTCACAGCAGTGCTCTGCTGGTGGCAAGGGCACTCCTCTGAGAAAAGTCCTCAATTTTGTATTAATCTGCAGAGAGGTGGAATTCCTGCCAGGGGACGAGGGATTGAGAGTACAAATCCCCTCCTTTTGTGATGCTTCTAGCCATTGGTTATGGTGTAAGGCAGGATTACTGTCACCTTATTCTCCAGTGACTGTATTTTAGTCAGTCATCCTTGCCAGCCCTGGGAAAGGAAGAAAATATCCTCATCTTAAAACCCTGGCTGCTTGGCTTTGACCCATACGTTCCCTCTACACCACGTAGGGATCTTCTGTGCCTACTACCCCAAGGGTGCCTAACATTTAAGCCGCAAAACACCTACATTTGTTTACTGGATCTAGGCTAAAACTGTTTCAAAGATCATGCCACATACCAGCAGAAGAAACAGGACAAAAATGTATTGAATACTGATTGTAATTAATAACCAGATAAAAGCACCAAGAAGCTTGCAGGAGTGCTGTGAAGCTAAGAAAGCACTTGTTTGTCCTTACTCTCCTCCATCCTCTCCCCCTGCAAAGCCGTTCTTTGTCTGTACGGAGGGACAATGGGCAGGAGCAGTGCAGTGCCTGTCCTCCTGAGCTTTGTCATGGAGAAGCCAGCAGGTTTTCAGTAATCTGTCCTCATGATGTCTTCTGACTTCAGGCTGGAAAGGAACCATCTGTTTGTTATACCACACGCTGAGCCTGTGCTGTTGGCAATCTTCTGGGCTCCGACGCAGCCAGCTAAGCTTTGCTCTGGGGACTGCATACAGTGGGGCACGAGGCTGGTTCTCATGTTGGAAGCTGGTGAAGCAGGTCCAGAGAAGATATGCAAACCAAATATGTATTAAAAACAGGCCTACTGCTGCATAGAGACTAAGAGAGTAGCTTTAGGAGCAGCACAGGGGGGGGGAAAAAAAAAGATATGTGATATTCACAGTGCATGAAGGCTCTAGAGAGGACACGTGTTGAGAAGATGCCAAGTGAGAGCATGTACTGTGCAAAGAGCTGGGGGAGGATGAGAGATGCAGCTCCGGTGGGTGGGAAAGCTGACCCCAGCAGAGCGAGGACAGACAAATTCATCTCAAGAGATGGTCACAGCAGCAGTGACAAGCCTTGATTCCACAAGATGTTGCTTATTTTTGTGTAAATGTGCATATGTAAATAACAGCACTGCAATATCAACCAGGAAAACCGCATCTTATCTTCAAATGAGAGAAACTGCAGATCTGAGGGTGGAAGTGTCATCGGCACTGAGTGTTAAGACTTCAAATTCAGTGGCAGGTGATTCCTTACACCCTAAAAGTAATGCAAGCACTTAGACTGTTTGCATTAGGCTCTGGGATTTTTTTTCTATGATGGATTACTCCAGTCAATCATGGCATCCGCTGTGACACTAATAGCTAACTACTGAGATGCTCTGCAGTAGAGAACCAGGGTCCTGTGGTATTTCAGTTAACTAAAACTGGCATTGCATTAAAGCCAAAATGAAAATGCTGAAAACAGACCCTCTTTGCTGACAAATCCTCATTTAACAGAATCATTCTTCAAGACAGTGCTTAGTGCTAAAAGCTTTGAGGATAAAATAATAGGAAGAAGAGATCAAAAAACAGGATGTCGACCTCAACATAGAGCAAAGCTATCAGATAGGTACAGGGAGACTTGGGGTCTTTTGTTCATGCTCTAAGTTGTTAGATGCAAAAGACTTCTGGTTGAGATGTCACACACACTCATTAACCCAGTGCTATGCACAAGCAAATACATTCTGACTCAGATAAGCTTAAAAATCCATCCCAGCAGGGCATCCTAGGAGACTAGCACTGTTTGTGCCTGAGTTAACTTAGGAATGTAAGCCTTTATACATGCATACATACACACACATACATATGTATGTAAAATGTAACTCATATATATATACATACATATTCATAAAATGTAGCTTGTTATTTACAAATGCGTTTTTAAAATAGTAAAGCAAATATTTGAATACGTTTTCGGAAATTTCATTGCCAATAAGCAGCGGCTGTGGATCAAGCTTTTGAAGGCAGTTGGAATCCGGTGAGCTGGGAAGCGACCTGACCCGCGTGTCGCCCTCCCTGCCAGCTTGTCTGGGGACACAGCTCCACTAGCAGCGCTGTGCTGCTGCAGCACCAGAGATGATTTGCACCTGGACAAATCCAAACGATCATGGAGGAGGTGGTTCTGCCTGCATCTGCCCATATAGACATGCCAATAGATGGCAGACACATGCTACCGGCAAGGATCAGTGCCAGTGTTCACATATGGCACTATACATAACCGCCCCAAAACAGGCACTGGAAAGAGGACCAGCGTAAATCTTTATGATAGGACCACTAATCTCACTAAAAATCTCACAAAAAAGAGTCGAACTAAGACGGCGAAGAGATTTACCAACTGCAAAGTGTTCAGGGAAGCTGACCCGAAAATTAAAGGTCTTCCAAGAAACCCTCAAATGTTGGTGTGTGCAATTCATGTAGGTATGTGTAGTTCTCAGTTCCACCAATAACTTAGTATCTTGAAATTTTTATGGTCCACTTTAGTTTAAAAGGTTTCTTTCTGAATACTGGTAGTATTGAAGTAACAGCACTGCAGATGGTGCTCCTAATTAGGATGATCAGACAGTTGTAATGATTTAATTTCAAATTTTGAATGATGTTATAACTGAGTTAACATTTTAATAAATAACATGGCATGGCTGGAGAGCAGGTTTGTCTGCAGTCTGCTATTAAACACCTGTGTGTGTGCACTGGATTCAAGGAACATCTTGTCTGGCTTTAATACAGACATATAAAAAGTAGACTGGGTTTCTTAAGAGCTTAACAAACACTTAAAGGTGAAACGAAAGGTTGAGTAAACAGACTCCTCTAAAATTAACTTCTGATCTTGTTCAAATATTGTGTTCTTTTCTTCAGAATCTTTACTTATCTTTTAAAATTAATCTCACAATCATAAAAATGATAGAGTACAGAAAGGCTAAAATGTAAGGTGAAAGGCATCAGATTTTTAATTAAACACCAGCATGTTTATTTTGCTGAAGATTACAGTCTGTCTCATGAACACAGGTACATGAGGAAATCAAGAGATTGAGTGCTGTGAATTAACAGAAAATATGAGCTCTGTTTTGAGCTCTGCTATTGATCTGCTGCTTGATCTTGGCCAAGTCATTTCACCTTTTTCTGCCACCGTTGAGTGTTGTTTCTCATCCTGTTCTTCTGCCTCATCTGCCTACGCTGAATATTCCTCTGACCTGTTTTTCCTGCTGTGAATGGCTGGTGCTGAGCAGCGCGAATCCCTGGTCATGGCCACTGTGCTAAAAATGGTGCCTAAATCTTTAAAGTCTGAGTTACCCTGAGGGCAGCTTGAGGCCGGTATTGGACTTGTGCAGACGGATGCTCACTTGGAAAGATGCTGCCCCAGGGGTTCAGAATTCCTGGCTCAAGTCTCCATCACAAGGACAGGGGTGATGCATGTGAATGTGTGCTTGTCAAACAGGGAATTTCACCCTAGCCAGTGGCAAGGGAACACAAGGCAACACGCAGTGCCCAAACAATTGATTTCAGTCCAAATGTCTTGATTCAAATTCTTCTGCAAAATAAAAGGCGCGTGGTCTCTGAAGAGTACAGATGTCATCGCACAAAGGCACCACATCCTTAGAGCAATCGCTTGCACTGCCCAAGGGGGTAAATGTGCCAAGAGCAGCCTGTGCTGAGAAACCATCCCAGGATACCTGTGTGAGAGCTCTGTTCCTCACCCCAGCTGCAGTGAAGACACAGTAAGGCATCCACAGGCTTACACCCTGTCAGGGAAGAACTAACAAATTACCACCCTCCTACTGAGCCCAGAGTTATCTGCATGCTCAAAGCCCATGGTTAAAAAAGAAGGGATGGTCATGCACAGTTTTTATTGTAACAACAGTTTATTTTCAGGGAGGGCGGTGTTCGACCCACTCATTCACACATCATACATAGAGGAGAAGTCTTCCGGCCTGAGATATCATTCCCTCTGGCCTGGCCTATAACTCCTAA